>PVIR01013790.1:22650-41830 GCA_004026965.1 Petromus typicus
TCTAACTTTCTGTTTCCCAACCTCCCTCAGTCACCATTATACATTGATGTTTTTAATATACACATATGAGAAAGCACATGAGGTGGTACTTATTTTTCTGCATCTAAGTTATTTCACTTCATATTTCACTCCATTTCCATCCATTTTGCTGAAGATAATATTATTTTAATGGCTCACTAATACACCTATATCATATATATATATATATATATATATATATGAAAGTCTCTTTAAAATCCCTATCAACAGATAAAGAGAAATAGAAAACATCATATATATATATAAATATATATGTATGTATATACATACATATATATTGTATGTAGTATGTATGTATATACATATATATTGTACGTATGTATATACATACATACGTATATGTATACATATATATATATGTACGTATATATGGCAAATAGGCATATATATATATATATATATATATATATATATATATATATAGGCAAATAGCTTGACTCCAGATTTTAGTTACTGTGAATGATGTAGAAAGAAACTGGATGTGCAGATGTGTTTTTGATAACCTTAACATCAATACTTTTATATGCAGACCTGAAAATTGGACGCAAATACTGATGTCCTTTCTGAATGTCTCTACGGCACTGTGAAAAAGCTTTATCACAGTGTGTATAATCTCATCAGTACCTTTCCCCAGAGTATTTGCTAGACTATTTAGATATTCAGAATTCATGCAGTTTTGGAAAAGCCCAGTCTCCTTGGTTGTGCTGACATTGACTAGTCTTGTCAAACAATGTCACCTGCAAAAAAGCCATCAGAAACCTTCTGTCAGGCAGCAAAGAAAATCACATATTTGGGCAGATAATTAATAAAACAAACATCTGAAAGCTGTAGATAATTTGTATTGCATTCCAGGCTTTTTGGATGTTTTTCTGCCTACACTTGTAAAATTAAGGAATAGAGGCTGATAAATGCTGAAATACAGAGAGTTTCTGGTCCAGATATTTCCTCCAGACCAAAATGAACTGAAAGAAGGAAGATGACCAGAGAAACTGTGACAAAGATCATCAGAGTGGTTTCAAGTCAGAGACAGACAGTGTGTAATGCCACTTCAAGAGAGAAAGCCTGGCCTTTAAAGTCTCTTTAATTGTATTACTGAGCTGAACACTTGCAAGAACTGTGTGTATCAGAGTAGGATGGGGTATAGTGGGACCCTGGCCACTAGTTTACTGACTTTTCCAGTTCTGCTGACAAGGTCCCCATTTACAGAAGGCAGACAAGCATTGTGTTCTTCTAATGATTAATTAAAAATAGTTTCAATAAATTTATAAATTCTGAAGATCGATATAAAGGCATTTGTAGTCAGTGATAGAGTTACTGTGCTTCTGTCTCCTGCTGAGAAGAATAAGAATGAATGTTTGATAGCACAGGCTCTGCAGTCAGAATACTTAGGTTCAAATCTTGGCTTCATTCCTTGTTCTCTGTGTGACCATGAGCAAGAAGCCTGACTGCTTGAACCCTCAGCCATCTCCCTGCAAAATAAATCAGTTAAGAATGCTTGCTTCAGTGGGTTGTCATAAAGGTGGCAGGAAATCTGCATGTAAATCTCTTAGCACAGGACCTGGTATGTAGCGAACACTCAGTTACTGTTGTCTATTCGCTTTTGCTAGTTTTCCTGGGTATCTACTGGTCATTCTGATGGCTGGGCTTTCCAGACACAGTGGCCAGTGGTCTCTTGTCCAGGGCTGTGAGAACAGACAAAGCTTTCCCTCAGTGTGCATGAAAAGCCCTCGGTCAACACAACATGAGGGTAGGTGTTGTAAGGGATGATGCTGGCTAGGAAATCCCTCTGATGGTGGCAAGTTCCTCCAGAAGTGTTCTAAGGTTACTCCACATTTGGTATTAATTTTTCAGATGTTGGGTCAGAGTCCACAGTTTACCACTCTTTAAAGTCATTGGACCGTTGGACCCACACAGAGATTTCTGAAATACGGTATGGATTTTACACCCAGCCTTGGATAATTATTACCTAGTTAACAGTTTGGTGAACTGGTTTTTCTTTTTATACATTATTTTTTAAATTAATATTTACGTGAGATGCAATGTCTCCAAACAAATTCACTTAAACCTTTCGATAGGAAGCTGGAGGACCTCATCCCTTTTCATTGTTCTTTGTTAAAACAATTCCTCTATTGTCCATGTTTCCCAAGAGGGCTAGCCAATCAGCAAGCTCTAGTCACTATTCAGCACTGCTTATGGGAGACCTTTCTCTTACTAACCTGTATGTGAATCTCTTTAAGCTGTGAAAGTATTCAGGAAATTCAAGAAAAGTTCTCTCTGCTCTTACAAGAGTTCTGTACTCTAGGATTTTATAGTCCTAGAGTTTAGATCTTGAATTTTTCTAACAACCAAAAATAACAGCTCCTAAAAAGTGCTTATTACATTCTTTTTCTTTGAATTCTATTCCTATCCTGCCTTTTTAAATCCCTGAAGATGAACTGTTTTGCCATTAATACAGGGATCATTGCATTTGTAAAATTTATTTATTTATGCCACTGCAAAACAACCTCTGTTAATTAGTTTGGGAGAAGAGTCTCATCTGTGCACTTAAGAAATAAAGAAGTCCCTCCCCCTCAAATAGATATGGTCCACTCTACTTCTGTGAATAGCAGCTTTAAGGATTTGGGGAGCAGGGCAGAATAAGGTGACTAGGAAGTGTACTGAGGAACAGCCAGGCACCTGGGCTGGTGGCTGACTGTAGAAAGCTGCCAGGCATCACCAGTGCAGAGTTAAGAGTTCTGAAAAAGAACTGAATTTATGGGACAAATAATTTCAGTGTTTGGTGATCAAGTCATCTCTACAGAGATAAACTCATTAACATATTTATAACAATATATAGATTTATTATATGAGGAGCTACTGTGGCTGTTTTAATTGTTGATATGATTACTTTATTGAAAAGCAGTAATTTTTTTTGGTTCTTGGGCTCTCTCTAAATGTCTTTTTTTTTGAGAGAGAAATCTGTCTTCCCCTGTAAAAATGGGCAATTATGGGTTAACTGTGTAGTTATGCTTGCTGAGAAAGATATATTGTAACTACAGTCACTCCTGTATTGCAAACTCACTAGAGCAAGGTGATCTTGGGAAGCCTTTCCAAACTGCTCCCCCTTCATTGACCCTTTTGCTTATGTAATTGTGTTTTGATGAATGACTGTTTCTCCAGTGACTATAGTTGCTGTTTCCCCCACCCACAGAAACATAAAGGTATAAATATGAATGCAAACTTCTGTTTGACGCTTTGAAGGAGCTGGTTTCGGTCCTTCTTCAAAATAGCTGGTGATCTGTCCAAGGACCCCACAGTGGTCATGCTTCATTCTAGATTCTTGCTGTCCTGGAAAAAGAATTAGTCAAGGCATATACACAAGGTAGTGAGGTTTTCCATTGACTAAAGGGAGGAAAATAAACAGCTCTCCAGTGAGTGTGAGCCAATTAAAAGAAGGAAAGAAGTGGACTCTGCAGAGTGAGACTAGACCACAGTGAAAAAGAGCACCATGCCAGGAGGAAAATGGCAGCTGTCTTTTTTTTTTTTTTTTTTTTAAGGTTTTTTTTGAGACAGGGTCTCACTTTGTGGTTCAGGCTGGCCCTGAGCTCAGCCTCCAACTCACATCACAGCAATCCTCCTGCCTCTGCCTCCCAAGTGCTGGGATTACAGGCGTGAGCCACCACGCCCGGCACTGTGGTATGTGGTACTGATTGCTGCTGGGCGTGAGTCTCCACACCCAGTATTGTTATGTGGTTACCGGGGATCAAACCCGGGTCCTTGCGCTTGCAAGACAGGCGCCAGAACCACTGAAATAACTCCCCGGCCCGGCAGCTGTCTTTTATACCCCCCCCCCTCAGGCTGACTGATCAAAAAGTTGTTTGATTTCTCCTGAGAAAAATTGAAGACAGCTCTTTCTGATTGGTTTCAGCTGCAGGAGTTGGGCAACTGTCTCTGGGCCTCTTTGATTAACAGGTCACACCTGCTTACCCAGCTCATTTACCACATGCTAATCTCCTGCCTTTTAGATAAAAGGATTCACAGTATGATTTGAGAGTTGTTTTTAGATGTTCTGCACATGGTGGAGTTGACTACTATAGTGTTCTGGGTATTTTTAATAATTAAAAACATTTTAAATTCACCTGTTATTTGTTTGAAAAGAGCACACTTACAGGAGAGTTGAAAAATGATACAGTGGACACCTACTTATTTTATCCATTGCTAAGATTCTGAACTTGTTCATGTTTCACTTCTGTGCTATCTCTCTTTTCTTATTCATGCTTATTTATTTAAAGAATGCAAAAGAACTCAGCCAGGAAAAGAAACATCTATTCCATATTATCTAATATGCTGTGCACATTTAGGTTTTCCTAGTCATCCCTAGGATACATTTTGTAGTCTTTTAAAAATTTTTATAGTCTGGGAGCCAACCAAGTTACCACACTGTATTTTATTACTATGCGTCTTCAGTCTCTTTCAGTTTAGAAAATTCTCTTCCATGCTTGCCTGTGTTTCCTTTTATAGCCCTGACTTTTTTTTTAAGAATCCAAGAAATGTCTTAGAGTGTTTCACATTATCAGTTTATTTGATTATTTTGTCGCATTTATATTACTTTGAAGATTGTTGACAAAAATACTGCAGAAGTGATGCTGTGTGCATTTTATTCTTCACAAAGGGTCAGAAGATGACAACTATGATATCTGCAAGATTGGATTTTGCCCAGCTAAGTCTTATAAGTCTTTTAAGACTTTTAGTACTACACCTCTTAGTCATCCCTGTTAACACATTGCTCTTCCACAACTGACAACACTGGGGACTAATGGGTCATCAAGAAATGACCAGTAAGGGGCAAGAAACTTCCCTTCAGTGTCCCCAGTTCTATGTGGTGACAGACAGTGGGCCAATTCATCTAGGAGAGAACTTGATTGGCCTCTTCCTAAAATGATATTTGATAAGATCCTTACATCCACTCTGTGCAAAGATGGCAGGCCATCTGCTGGCCATTTCTTAGTCTGGGGCTCAGTTAGGTGGACAGTGATATAATTCTCATTTTCTTATCCATGCAATATACTTGTATGTGTTGGCAAAAGATTTTGTATTACTGTTCATGTAATTCAGTGAGATATTGCTAAAGAAGATCTTATAACATTGTAAAAGGAATTGAATATCTGATATAGGGAGAGAGAGCAGGCAAATGAGATAACATGGGTTTAGATTCCAAGGACATTTATTAAATATCTACTGTGCATCAACTGCATTGACTTCTTGTCTTGTATAATACTGGTTCTTCAGAAACACTGTTTTAGAAATACAAGGTATTATAGTTTACATCTAGTCCCTTAGTGGGCCAGATACAATACAGTAGGACTCCAGGGTAATCAGCCTTTTGGGCCTTTAAAACCTTGTGGTACAAAATACTATCACAAATAGTTTATTCAGTCCTCACACAATCCCCTATAAACAGATTTCATTATTCCCACTTGTCAACTCAGTTAAGATGCAGACAAGTAAAGTGATCTAAGTAGCTGAGAGACCTGGGGGCCATATCATCTCTACTAGTACTAAATCTGCCTCCTCTCCTGTGCATGAGGGAGCTGCCCGGGACCCAAGGCTAGGCCTTCTGTGTGGCCTCCTGCGAAGGCAGAATGCGGTAGTGTTGGTTCAGTACACAGCCATACCTGTAACAGTGGCACATAGGCAACAACAATGATTTGCTTTCTGAAATTTGACATTGTTCTTTGTGTTGATTTATTCAGAGAAATTAATTTTCCAGATTTAGTGAATGGTAATAGTCATTATTATATCATTGTAGTATCAACTACAATTTAGTTTTTGTCTTGTTTCCCTCCAGTTTTACTGATGTATAGTTGAATAAAAAATTGTGTGTAAATGTACAGGTACATTTACAATGTTGAATGTGAGCATAATGTATATCTAAAATGCACCAATAAGCTCCATTAAGGAAAAAAGTAAATAAAAATTGTATGTATTGAATATACATATAATGAAGTGATATGTGCATACATTGCAAAATCAGTCAAGCCATTTACATATTCACCACATTACAGATACTTTGTTTATGTGCATGGTAAAATTTAAGATCTAGTCTCTTAAATAATTTCTAGTATAAAATTTTATGCTAGAATATAAATACTTAAAGTATAAAAGCATTTTTTAGCTATAGTCACTATGCTGTACAATGAATCTCCAGAATTTGTTCCTCGTGCTTAACTGAAACCTTGACCAACATCTTCCCATTTCTCTGCCCAAACATCACCATTCTATTCTTTGCTTGCCTCTATGAACTTTTAGATATTTTTTTAGAATTCATACATAAATGACTTCATGCAATATTGATTCTCTGTGCTTTTTTAAATTTGATGAGCAAATTTTGTCCAGGTTCATTTATATTGACACAAATAGCAAGATTTCCTGCATTTTTTAGGCTAAATAATTTTCTGTGGTGTGTGTGTATACATACCATAAACATACACACACATATGTAACTTTCTTTATCCATTTATGTGTCAGTAGATACTGACATTGGTTCTATATATTGGTTATTGTGAATAGTGATTCAAAGAACATGGAAGTGTACATATTTCTTCCACATAGTGATTTTATTTTCCTCTTACCAATTTGCATCTCCACGTACAGTGTGCAAAGGTTTTTTTCTCTTCATACCTTTACCAATATTTATTAGCCCTTATCTTTTCAGTAACATCATAACAAGTGTGCAGTGACATCTTATTGTAGTTTTGATTTTAATTTCCCTGATGGTTAGTGATATTGAGCATATTTGCATACTCCTATTGGCCGTTTCTATGTCCTTTTTGAATAAATGTTTATCCAGGTTCTTTGTAATTTTTAATCTGATTATTTCTTGCTACTAAGTTGATTTTATATTTTGAATATTAACTGATAATCAGGTGTGTGGCTTGCACATATTTTCTCCCTTTCAGCAGGATGTCTCTTCACTTTCTTCTTTTGCTATGCAAAAACCTCAGTTTGATGCTATCCTGATTGTCTCCTCCTTCATCATACTCCCTGCTCCTTTTTGATGGTCATATAGTTCTCTACTTTTTATAAAGATATATATGATTATATTGAGGATCAAACCAGATAATCTGAGATAGTATACTTAGCTCAGTATTTTCATATCATTAACTTATGTACATAAAGTCTCCTTTGCCATGTAAATAGTAAAAATAAGCTCTGAGGACCAGAATGTAGATATCTTGGGGGGCTTCTGCTCAGCCTATCCCAGTACCTTACTAAGCACTTTCTTATACACTTGTCTTGGGGTTCTCTCAGTAACTTTTATGATAGCTGATTTTTTAAAAATTCATTTTTATTTGAGCAAATTGCTATGTTCAGAAAAATAATAGAATTTATCTATAAACCTAAGTTGGCTGTGTTTGCTTTGGCAGCACATATACTAAATTAGTTGCCTCTTCATTAGCTACTCCTATTAATTCACAGAAGAAAAAGGTAGGACAGTGTAGTAAGAGTAGGACTTCCCAAGAAGCTGGCATATTGACGCAGACCCAGTTAAGACTACACTGTCAGCAGAGAAAACCTGCTATAAAGACCAGAGCAGTATTTGCCTTCCGTGGCACTCCAGCAGAAAGCACTGAGCAAGTTTTACTTACAAAAGAAATCTTAACAATCAGTGGGGGAATTATAATTGAAGTTTTTGTCAAAACAGTAGCAAGTCTCTTACTGTTGATTATAAGTATATAAGAAAATGAAAAACAGTAAAACTAACATTTATTTAATGTACTGTAATTTTAAGCATTAAAATAAAAACACTTTTCAAGAATAATTTGTCAAGTGCCGGCATTTGCTTGTCTTTGAATTTATGTTTCCGAGCAAACATTTCCTATGCTTTGGCAAACTGTCTTCCTCATTTTTAAGTTTGGGTCCGATTGCGATGTTCTCTCTTTCTGGCTTTCAGTGTCATGACCTGTCTGCTTCAGTGGCTTTAAAGCAGAGTCTCTCCCTGTTGTCCCTTTCCCTGGGATGTCCTTGTGTTTTACTCCAAATGCACTTTGCTCAGGTCTGGTGAAAACTTTGCATTTGCAAGCTTCTTCTGCATCCATCCCCTGCATCTTCTGAAGAACTTGAGTGTCTATAATCTACTTACTTATTTCTTGGATAACTCCATTTACGGTGTATGTGAATTTCATTTCCAGTATCACTATTTTTAAAATTTGTTTGTGATATTTTCATATCTGCTGACCAGTTATCCTTTTGATTGTCCATTGTAATATAATTTTACATGAGTTTATCAGCAAGAGACAAGGCTTTGTTATCTGTATGTGAACTGAGTAACATGCATAGTGTCCAGTCAGGTGGATTTGGAAAAAAGTGATGCAGTTAGTCATGATCACTATATATACCTCTTATTTACACAGAGATGTGGGGACTAAACAGAGAGCAATAAGGATTTACTCTGTAGAGTTACTCCCAGTTCATACCAACTAAAACATGACTGTGCTGCATGGGCACTAGTGCTATTTAAATTCAGGCTGATAAAAGCTATGCAAAGTGAAGACTGCTTGAATTAAAGAGATGAAGAGGCAATAAAAGGATACTGAGATCAGATAGGCAGTCATTCAGGGGGCTTATGTTCCTGTAGGGCTGGAGAGAGAAGGGGAAATTGGTATTTTTTAAGTTTAGACACAGGGAGGCTGCCCACGAGTGCTGGATATAGATTTAACTGCTGCTGCTGCTGGCCAAAGAAGAGATGCTGCCATGACATAGGCCAGCAGAAGAACAAAAGGGAAAGGAGTGAGTCTCTTTCTTCCCCACTTCACGCTGAGCTTCCTTCCCTGGAGTGCTATTAGCAGAGCTTAACATCGAGCCAGGTAATAAAAAGAAGATGTGATTCACAGAGCACAGTAGAAAGGGGCTTGAATTTGAGACATGATCCTCTCTGAGTTTTCCTCTCAGGAACTGGGGCTACCTCAGTCTTCTTCAAACGAGTGCACTATGGAGAAGTGGTGTTGGGACAAAGTTGGGAGCAGCTGACCAGTGGCAGGTGGATAATCTGCTTGTGCTATCATCTGCATACGGAGAATTGTACCATTTGAGTCCTATTTGCTGTTGTGAACCCCCATTTGCTGAGAGATGGGAAAACAGAGGGGAGGTAAAAAAAAGTGAATGTGGTGACAGAAGACTGGGATGTTAGTACCTGACCAGCCCAACTTAAACAGTGCTGTGCCAAGAATGTCATCACTGAGCATCCACACAATGCAATCAACCACCCAGGCAGATTCTGAACTCATCTGCTGACGTTGTCCCAGCAGTTCAAGGGCAGTCAGTCTTAAAGCTAAGTAGGATCTTACGGCAAAGATACCTGCCTTAGTTAGACAGTAACTTAGACTAGTGGTGTCCTTTTTATGGATCTTTAAGCTTTTCTCATTTTTAATAACTAGTTATTCCTGTCTTTTATTTACAGTGCTTAGGACCCCGTTCCCATACCTGACAGTTCCACCACATTCATGCATTTAATCAACTACCTATCAAAATACTCAGAAAAAAATTCTGTCTTCACTTAACACATATAAAATTTTTCTTGTCATCAACCCTTAAGCAGCAGAGCAGAACAACTCTTTATGTGACATTTACAGTGTATTAGGTATATGCAATCTGCAAATGATTTAAAATATAGGTGATGATGTGCATAGTTAAATGGAAAAATGATGTTTTTTATATATAAAGGACTTGGGCACCTGCAGATGGTATCTACAAGTGGCCCTGGAACAAATCATCTGTGCATCCCAAGGTAGCAACTAAACATTTTGATAGCCCTTAAATGTCCTTCAAATTACTGAAGTTTTGGAATGTATTAGTTCATACATAGTCTCATGAGATATATGTGCAAAGAAAAATTAGACTAACTTGAATTTACAGCTGAGGAAAAATAAGACTTCAAAGTTCTCAGGAAGTAGGAACCAGGACTTCTTACTCCTACTTTTACACTCTTTCTTCTCCATTGAGCTGCCCCTCAATCGTCATCAACCCCACATGCTCTGAAACCTTTGGCGATTAGCTCAGGAGTTAACACTTGCAAGTAAGTCTCTGGCTTTTCTCTGTGTGGATTATCTAGAAAGATCTTTGCAGATATCCTCTGTAAAACCTCATGTATTTTACTGCAAATCTGGAAAAGGCTTTTTACATCAGTAAGGAGCCTTAATAATAGATAGTCGAGGCTTGAGTCCAACTATCTTGCTTTCCAAAGAATATATATATTAAGCAGACAGCCTTCCTGAGAAAAATCTTGTGGTTTAATATTTTTGTTTGTGCTGAAATTTTCTCCTGTGAATCCACACATCTTGAATGATGAATACTTATGCTACATTAATTGTGAACTATCTATTTTTCTAGAGTCTTATTAATTCTCTGTAGAATTAATTTAGTCTCGCTTCTAATGGGCTTCTACCAGTGGAGAAGATATTTGTTCTCAAAGAAGCTATTTTTTGTTAGACCAATGTCCACACTCTACACGATATCCACAGGATCTCCACTTTATGATGGTGCTTTGTTTCTGTCAGGCTTCCCTCAGTTTGAGAATGGAGAGAAGAGTTTGAGGTCGTAAAGCCACAGTCGTCCTCTTCCCTAAGCTCCAGGTGATCTCTAAAATACTTGGTGAGATTCCAAAGAAGAGGAGACGATTATGGCAGTTTCAGAAAGAAGAAAAAAGAAGCAAAATTATCTTTCTGTTCCCACGGGCAAAGAAAACCACAAGTATAACATTTCCCAACAATTTGAAACCCACAGCTTTACAGTTTCTGGAGAAACTGCCAGGGTGTCTACAGCAGTCAGAAATAGAAGCCAGGTGTCTGTCTCTGCTTTTAGCACTGCGGCAAGGTCAGCCTTCTCCATGAGGTCCTCAGGACTCGGTGGCCGGCGTGGCTGGGAGCTACGTGTGAGCGTGCACTGACTTGGCTGCACGTGGATCCTTTGAGTAGTGAGCAAGCCTGCAGTATACTTGGCGTGTCTGTCTGCCCCGTCCTGTGTGTCACACGAGCTCCACATATGCTTTGCATTTGCGTGTCATCCCAGGACCATTTTCATACCCATGTGAATGCCCCGAGATCAGACCAACAGTGGAAGAATCTGCTAAAAAAAGAGCCAGATCAAGCTTTTGCTGACCCAGACCTCAACAGAAGAGTAGTCACCTTCCGGACATTTGGGTCCTCAGAAGTTAGTGTGCATGTCATCACTTCAAGAGTAAAGAGCAGAAAATCAGTCTTAAAGCTAAGGAGCCTTTCAGGTAGAGATTCCTTTCATCTTCTGACAGGTGCTGATCATTGAGAAAGGAGGCCTGGTGACAGAAGCCCCAGTTGCTGCTTCTCCTGGAATGGTGATCACAGCATGTTCTGACAGCATTTTCCCTTCTCCATCTACATTCCTCTTTTCACGCTAAATGTGACTGGATCCTGCTGCACACCTTTTCATCTGAGTCATACTCTCAACAGGGAAGAAACTTGGTGTTTAGCAGAGGCAGGAACCTGAAACAATGAGATCTGGTTCTCACTTGAATAATCTTAATGTGGCCAGAGCAAAAGCTAGCACCTTATTTCCTAACATAATACTGAGTTTATAGTAATTATCTTGTAGCATGCTTTTCTAGGAAGCCTTCCTGTTCTGCCTCAGTGATACTTTCCATCACATATGCACACTTTGAGAGCTCCTCACTCATTTTCATTCAGTGTAATAACACATCCTTAGCTTCATCTGAGGTCCCATAGTACAGAAACTATACTTAAAACTTCTTTGCACAGTCCTGGACAAGTGGCAGGTGTCCCAGAAGTTCTTGATGACAAGTGATGAATTACTGGCTTCCTTAAAATTCCCATAATTCTCTCCATTTCTTACACCAAGTTCCCTAATACTATTTTTCACAGTTGCTTTCTATATTTATCTATTTACTTAGCATATTTTCTTCCTTAAAAATGTCTTTCTGAAGTTTTTTACATTTGCTGCATAGACTTTTGTAAAGTTTGTCCTTACTCTGTCTGCTCTTTTTCTTCCACAAAATGAATAAGTTCCATGAAGGCCAAAAATTTCTTTTGTGAGCCAATATTGATCAGTACCTGCTATACCGAGTAATTCCTCTCAAGTGACTAGTTGAGTGGTTTCTAAATCATCCCAAAATGTAAGCTCTTAGATAGTGGTAGGAGATAGGGAAGGTCACTTATTACTCCTTTTGTGTGAGTATCCAGGAGCCTCCTATGGCCTACTCAGCAGGAAGAAGAGAATTCAGGTTTCCAAAGTCTTTTTTTTTTTTTCCTGGAGAGGCCAAGATTGGCTGTTATATGCAAGGCACAGCAAAAAGATATATGAAAAACATTCTTATTATCAGAAACATCTTAGCCGTTCTGCTGAGGACTAAAACACTGAGCAGAGTACAGCATTGTCTTTAAATTTTGGAAGTGTTTAATACCATGAATTCATGGTACTGATGATAAAAATGTCTCTCTCTCTATATATATTTACATGTGAATATGTGTATTTCTTTATAGGTGGTGTCAGGCATTCCGTATCAAATTAGTAGATTCTGAACAGCCATGTGATGTTGTATATTTCTGTAACGTATCTGTCAGCCATTTCAAATCAAAGAAGTAGTGTTCAAGTTAACTCCCTCTATCCTTTTGTTGAAAATTTTGTTTTCAAATAATAGTTTTTGTAGGCATAGAGCCTGCTGAAATTGAATTTAAAGGAATTGGGTTATTTTCTCTGACAAACTTTCATTTGAGTAAGGTCAATTGAATAGCACCTGTTCTTGAGAATTTGAATGAACAGTGTTAGGTGTGGATTTATTCCCTGGTGTAATGTTAACACATTGTCTCAAAAGCTGCCCATGGGGAGGGTCTATTGTCATTTGTCATCTGGGTCCTGTCTATTCTTCTGGTTACTATGGAAGGCCATCTGCCTATTTAATAAGAATTTTTTAAAAACCCAGTTACATATTTTGAGTCTATTCAGTGATGCTTACATGCAGTTTAGCTTTTTCTTAGACTTTCTTGCACTTAGCTCTGCTCAGTGCAAGCATATTGTATACCCCACAGAAAATGTCCGTTTGCCATTTCTTCTTTTGAGTTTTAGAAAGTGCATTAAAGGACCCAAAGCATATAAATATTAATCTATGAAATAATTCACAGTAATAAATTGGAGAGTGGAAGGTGCAATATTGTGCCACTGGTTGTTTTCAAGTATGTTTAAAGCAGAGTTTATATATTTTGTTTTTCTGTTCCTACTCTGAAGATGACTTGCAAATGGACCAAATAACCGGCAGCTGTGTTGGTGACATGTAAGGACATCACATGGAGGCCAATCGTGGGGACTGCAAATTCCCTTCTTCTGAATCTGGATTGAAACTGCTTAAAGTCTGAAACTGAGGCCCTTACTTAGTTAACAATGTTCATCAACCATCCACTCAGTGACTACTTCAGGTTGGACAGCATGCTAAGTGTTAGGGAGAGAATGAAAACTAAGACATTTCTGACATTTGCGGAGATTACACTCTAGTGGGAAATGTGAAACAGACAAAATGTCAGCTCAACAAATAAATAAACCAGACTAGGATAGCAGAAAAATCAGTACCTTCTCTTCTTTCCCGGGAGCATCTAGCTCTATAGATAGGGAGCTACTTCCTGCCAACATTTTGTAACCTGAGGATTCTTTTACAGTCAGAAGAGTGTGTATGACCAAAGCAGGAAGGGCCGGAGTGTTAGAAATCCTCAGTTATTGATGAAGTGGAATCAGAAAATCTCCCAGCTTCCTTATCACCTAAATGAGAGTCCTTGGAAGAATACTCTACACTGTTCTTAAAAAAATTATACAACGTTTTTGCTGTGCTCTCTTGAATTTTGTGTCTCTTAAATTTATATGCATATATATTTATATGTTTGTGTCTCTCTTAAATTTATATGCTGAAAACTAACCTCCAGGGTGATGATATTAACTCACAGTGATCAGTTCATGAGAATTCTGCCCTTAAGAATTGGGAAAGTATCCTTCTAAAGTTGTCCTTCTAAGTTGTTAGGGACTAAATTTGTCTCTTCTACCATGTGGTGACATCCACAGGGTGTAATCTATGAGGAAAGAGTCTTCATCAGACATCATCTTTATTGGCACTTTAACTTTAGATGTCTCAACCTCCAAAGCAATAAATTTCTCCTTTATATGTTACTCAGTATAAGCTGTTTAGTTATAGCATCCTAAACAGACTAAGACTTAAAAAGGGCAAAAGACAAAGATATAATTGGATGTTCTTGTAAGGCAATAGTGAATGTAGTTTAATAACCCTTGCACATTGCCCATTTCACAAAGATATTCATTTTTTATTGCCTTTAACAAGATATTCTACAAATTTATAGAGACAAAAAATTCTGATGGTAAAGTTGATAAAGTAGGTTGGTATTTTATGTCTATAATAAAGCAAAGATATTTTCTGTTCATGACAAAATCAATGGATTTTGCCCAATAAAGGACAAGTCTTCATTTTAACTCATCATGACATCATATTGACCTATTACTAATTGATGAGATTGACAAAATCTTTGATGTGTGTCCATTTTACGTCTGCATGAGAGGCATAATTTTGTGTTCTTAAAATTTTCTTCAGTATTGCTTTTCTAGAGTTTTCCAGCAGGATGGAACTCCAGCTGCCTTCCCCATCCTTTATTTTGGTATTAGCTCCTGAAGTAAAGTTGACCTACATGTGAGTCTGTTTAGGGAGAAGAAGGACAACGAGGAAGTCCTCTTCTCAGAATACCTGAGCACACAGACCCATCGCCTCTCTGATCTATCTTCCTAGTGTATGTGCAGGGTGCTGTGAGCCACTTCACATGAAAAGAGAGAAAGTATGCATTATTTAGAGGTTGAGAAAAAGAGACAGAAGATGAAGATGAGAAAGAACAAAACAGAAAACTTCAGGGTGCAGGGCTGGGGATTTAGCTCAGTAGTTCTGGCGCCTGTCTTGCAACTGTGAGGACCTGGGTTTGATCCCCTGGTAACCACATACAATACTAGGCATGGAGACTCACGCCCAGCAGCAATCAATACCACATACCACAGTGCCCAGTGTGCTGGCTGATGCCTGTAATCCCAGCACATGGGTGACAGAGGCAGGAGGATTGCTGTGATGTGAATTTGAGGCTGAGCTCAGGGCCAGCCTATGCTACCTAAATGAGACCCTGTTTCAAAACAAAACAAAACATAACAAAACTCCCAAAATAATTGAATTAGATAAGTAAAACTTGGAAACAGTATAAAAAGTGGAAACCACATTCTTAGTGATTTTGTATATGATGGGATAGGATAAGTAGCTGATTGTGGTTGAAATGATCTTCTCTCATTTCACTTCTCTAGAGAAATCAGCATTTAGTAAGACATTCTCCAAGGGAATCCTATTTATTTTTTTTAGGAATCACATTTAATAAGGGACAATGAAATCTGTAATCAGTTTTAAAGTACTTATTCACTCCATTTTTAATAGGTCTCTGAAAAAATATAAAGTAAATTTCTCATTCTATCTGTGTTCAGTTGTTTAGTTTCTCATTATTTATCAGGTCATTTTCAAAAGACGTTACTTTGTTTATTCCCATACACTTCTTTCTACCTCTTTTGTATTTCCTATACATAGAAAAGTCTTTATTAGAGTTAGGTAAATATGTTGGGACAGAGTTCAATGTGACATAGTTTATTTCATATTACACTACAAATAGATTATTCCATTATTAATGGTGCTAGATTGATCATTGGCAACAGTCTGATCCTTGCAAAATTGTCTCTATTGAGTAGTGTAGGGAATTTTTTGGGCACCATATCAACATTAAGTATTTGATCAAACATTTAATTACGGACTTTAACATACAGGTCTTTAAATCATGATGACAGATTTGGAAAATCCCATCCTTACTGATTAGGAAGCACAGATGTGTCTTGATAGATACTTTCATTTGTAGTCTTATGGTGGAGTTCTAAATTTATTCTTTTAATATTCATTAATTGGCACTTATTAGTCACTTTCTTATTATTGGACAAAATACATGGCATACACAAATGAAAAGATGAAGGATTTACTGTTAGTCCTGGTTTCAGGGATTCCATCTATGGTCAGTGCCATGGTAGGTGGGAACATCATGGTGGAGTGCCTCTCTTCATGATAGCTAGAAAACAGTGAAGGTGAACAGTACTAGGGAGGAACAGGCCAAGGACCACATATTTTAGCCAAGATCATACCTTTATGATACATCCAGATATACTCATAGGTGTGCTTTAATAATGTCCTAGTTAACTCCCAACCAGTCAAGTCAACAAGCTGAACCACCACCTTGTACACCTTGTCAACTTGATACTCAAATACATCTATTTAAACTATATATAATTTTCAAATAAAGACAAGTTTATAATTCTAATGTGATACAGTTATCAGGTGTACAGCTGAAATACAACAAATCCTCCCCCAAAGTCTCAATAGCTCCAGCTTTGCTCAAAAAGCCCAAGCAAAAGTCTCTTTTGAGACTCAAGGCAAACCCTTTAACAGTGAACCCCTAAAAATCAAAAAACAAGTTCATTAATCCAGACTACTCTGGTATAGGAGAAAATTTTCCATTCTAAAAGAGAGGAATAGGGGACTAAAAAAAAAAAAAAAAAAAAAAGAATGAGACTAATGCAAGATTAAAACTTAGCAGGGGAAAACATAAAATCTTGTAACCCCACGTCCAGCAGCCAGGGTACCTGGTAGTATGATGTGTATTTCAGGGATGATTTGGCCTCACCCCTTTGGCCTTGCTGGTTACAGCCCGCGTAGACTGTCTCTTGGACTGAATCTGCTCCCTGCTAGCCACTTTCCCTGGCAGACATTCCATATTCTTGGCATGTGTGATTTCCTGGAGTCTCTAATACATCTTGAATTTCACAACTTTATGCACCCCTCCCCCATCAGGAAACTACTTTCTGGCCTCTTGACCCTTTCTTTGAAATCTGAGTGAAAGCCTCCATGACCCCACAACTCTTGCACTCTGAATACCTGAGCAACCAGCACCGTTGATGACACTAAATGTTGCCACTAGTCCAAGCATCCAGGTCCCCTTGGGCCATGACTACAGTAGTTGCTGAGCACCCAGATAACAGATCATGGTTAAATGAATCTTAGGGAACCAATTCTCTAGAAGACCCTTCTCTAGCAGAGGTCCGAGGCACTTTCTCTTCAAATAAAACATTTACATTTTTACACCCATGAGCCTCTTGTGGAGTCTCGTTGGTTTCTTTTTCTTTTCTTTTCTCTTTTCTTGAATGCTGTCAAGGCATCTTTGTTCTTTTCCCAATCCAAAGCACTTGTTTCCTTTTTAATGACATTAATATGTTCAGCATCTACACTCTCTTTGACCTCAATTTTACTCATGTACCCACTGTTTTATTACTCTTGATTCTTACTATAGCTGTGGCTAAAAGCAGCCAGCACTATCCATGCCACAGAATGAATGCTGGATTGCCTTGAAATTTCCTCCATATCAGTTAGTCTTTAATAATTAAACTTAGCTCCCTGCAAAGTCTCAAGAAATCTCACGGACAAAATGTAGGTAATTTTTTTGCTATAATATGGCAGTCATCTTCTCTAGTCCAATTCCTAATAAAGTCCTAATTTCCAACTGAAAGCTCATATTATGGTTGGCCTTTATTGTTTATTTATCCTATTAGAGCTTCTGATAAAAGTATTTTTTACTGTCCTTTATCTCCAAATCTTTTAACATTCCTTACATAAATCAGTTCAGATGATTTCTGAACTCCATGATGAGATGTGGTCCTGGCAACAATTTCACTTTTCAATGTTTTGTATTCCTAGTGCTAGAAAAATCTTTGACATATACAACTCACAGAAGGAACTTTATTTCTGCTTATGGTTTCCAGGGATTCAGTGCATGGTTAGTTGGCTCCAAGTCTAAAACATCATGGTTGAAGGTTATGGTAGAATCAAGCTGCTCACTTTATGATCGCTGAGAAGCAGTGAAGGAGACCAGTGCCAGAATGGAAGGGGAAAGAGATCAGCCACAGTATCTTAGTTTATGCCTACATGAACCACTCTGACAGCTCAGAAATACACTAATTCTTTAGGTGACTTCCAAACCAATCAAGTTGATAATGAAGTTTAAATATCACATTATTCTTGTAAAATAGAGCTTTCCCGTTCCAGTTACAATATGTGGCCAATATGTGCAATTCTTCCTAGAAAGAAAGGCTAGATGTTTAATTTTCTTCTTTTATATAACCAATGAGCAACACCGTTTTGGTTCAGTAGTCCTCTCAAATAGTGGCTATTGTATTTTTTCTGGATTTCTTTTTAGTATTATTATAGACTCCAATTTTCATACATTCAGTGTCACTTGCAGAGAGTGTAGTTTGATACTCAGATTGTGAAATCTATGGCTAACTGGAGCCTTCACAACCTAGACTATGCTATTTCCTAGTCTATTAATCTGTGAACACGTCTTTGTTCATCATCCTGGGCCCTCTACTCCTTAAGCAAGTTACCAGGTATTTCTTTAAAAATTCTTGTTCTCTTTAGAGGGCAGTGATATTAAAAACAAACTAGTCTATAGGTTGTAGAGATTCACAGAGTCACCTTTCTACATGATTGCAGTGCTAGATAAAAAGCAACATGATTTATAGCTATTAGTTCATATTGGTATTTCTAGTTCATTTACATTATGCTATATTTATTTCTTTAATATTTTATAACTAGTATTTTCTAAAAATCATGAGAATTATTTATCTGAATTATATAAATAATATAAAGGAAATCATCTAAAATAGTAAAACTAGCGTTACTACTAACATCTATTTGAAGTTTTTGAGTACAACAGATATCTCCTTTAAAAATATACTTTCTTATGCATATAGGGGGCGGGGGGATGCAGGGCAGGGGGGAAAGGGAAAAATGAGAATCAAATCATGTCATATTCTGGTACAAACTCTTAATGTTGAATGCGATTGTCATGTGTATTCATAATGTACCAATAAAGATACTTTTTAAAAAATTAAAAATATACTTTCTAGGGCCGGGGAGTTAGCTCAGTGGTTCCGGCGCCTGTCTTGCAAGCGCAAGGGCCCGGGTTCGATTCCCCGGTAACCACATAACAATACTGGG
>PVIR01013791.1:0-41614 GCA_004026965.1 Petromus typicus
CTGAATTTCCTATTAGGCCTTTTTGCTCAAATATTTCTCTTGTGTCCTGTTATATAGTGAAACTAGATGCTTCATCCTTCAGGTGGCTTTGTGGATCTAGCTAAGATAGTCTTTTTAATATATTGTGAGGGCTGGGGCTCACACAATTGAGCAATTGTCTAGCATGCAGGAGGTCCAGAGTTCAATCTGCAGTACTAACCCTCCACATAAAATTCTATTTTAATATAATGTGGTTTTTAAATTAATTTTCTTGTCTTACACAAAGTAATTTAATATTTCAGGTTTTGCAACTTATATTTTTTTAGTGATGGTGGTCACGATGAAGGGAAGTTCCTAGGGAGGAGACGATGAAACGTTGGTTTAATTGGCTCTGTACCATTGAAAGGCAATAGATGTGAAAGATGGAATATTTACAATACTGGCTCACTGTCAGCTTTCCTCAGACACTGTCAATTGGACTTGTGATTCATTGCAGGCTCTGTATGCTTTTATTTGCTTGTTTTTTGGTTTTTCCAGGACCAGGGATCAAACTCAAGACCTTACACTTGCTAAGTAAGCAACGTAACACTGATTTATTCTTTTATTCTTTCCTTCTTTCTTTCTTTTTTTTTTTTTTTTTTTTTTTTTTTTTTTTTTTTTTTTTTTTTTTTTTTTTTTAGGTTTTTGGAGACAGGGTCTCGCTTTGTGGTTCAGGCTGGCCCCGAGCTCAGCCTCAAACTCACATCATAATCCTCCTGCCTCTGCCTCCCGAGTGCTGGGATTACAGGCGTGAGCCACCACACCCGGCACTGTGGTATGTGGTACTGGTTGCTGCTGGATGTGAGTCTCCACACCCAGTATTGTTATGTGGTTACCGGGGAATCGAACCCGGGCCCTTGCGCTTGCGAGACAGGCGCCGGAACCACTGAGCTAACTCCCCGGCCCCCATTTCCTTCTTTCTTTTAAGACCGTTTTTTTCCATACAGTTCAGGCTGTCTTGAATTCACTATGTAGCTCAGGTTGGCCTAAAACTTGCAATGACCTTCCTGCTTGGCTTCCCTAGTGCTGGCATTACAGGAATATACCACCATGGCTGGCCTGGCCTATAGCTATGAACTGTTGATAAGAAGAATCAGTGAGAGTCAGTGTTCAGAGAGCCAAGTGATGCTAGGAGACTAAAATCTTTCCTTGTGACACATGGTCACATATTCTTCTCAGAGTGACTCTTAACTTACATCCTCCTTCCTAATTTTACCTACATTTAATTTATGGGTTCTTCTTTCATAATAACTATTCAAAATGAACTTAGAAAAAAGAATATACTTCACATGGCATTATTTAAAGTTTGATTACTGAGCAGTCTTTTATTTTTGCTTGCTTATTTTTTCAAATTATAGAAATAAAAAATTGCATCTTAAAGTTATTTTTAGTTTTCCTTACATCTACTATATTTTTTATTTTTTCTAAATTTATTTTCATGATATTTGTGGTTGTGATATTTCTACAGTTATCATTTCTC
The DNA here is from genome assembly GCA_004026965.1 of Petromus typicus. Classification (NCBI taxonomy): domain Eukaryota; kingdom Metazoa; phylum Chordata; class Mammalia; order Rodentia; family Petromuridae; genus Petromus; species Petromus typicus. The sequence continues at coordinate 1,499 of PVIR01013791.1, forward strand.
CATGATTGGGAATTGCCAAGGCCTCATTTTTAATAGTTAAGAAAAGGAGGTTTGTGAAATTTCTAGATATTTAATTTTAACTTCTTTGTCATGCGTAATATTGTGAGACTTGAATTCTATCTTGCTTGATAGTAATATATATATATTACTATTACTATATTACTATATTATATATAGTTTGTATATATATATATATATATATATATATATATATACAAACTAAACTTCATAATCATCAAATAGTAGCATACAACTACATTAGTCACCAAGATAAGTAAAAAGGAAAAGATGGTACAAGTCCTATATTTATTTATTTTTTCCAACACGAACTGACGAACGTGTGCTTGAGAGGTAGGTGTGCCACTGAGCTACACTCCCAGCCCTGGTACAATTCTTGTATGCAATATTAAATTAAATTTTGTTTTCTGACTCAACCTAAAAGTATTTCTTTCTTTATATATTATAGTTAGTAACTTAATTTACTAAATTGTCATAAGTTCTCCATGTAAGATGAAGACACAGATTTCAATTGTGGTTGGTATTGAATGTGATTAGACCTCACGTTAAACTATAACATAGTCAAAGTCCAAGATAAAATTTTTTCATCTCTCAAATGGTGTTTATATGTCACTTCCCTCATAATGCTATTTTTAGATAAAAATAAAGTGCTTTCTACAGTTGGCTGGCACTGGAGCTGACTGCTAGTGGCTGGAAGAGTTTGAGCTGCAGGACTCTGTTCCTGGGACAGCAGCAACGACAGAGCTACGATGTGTCCCAGAGGACCATGAGGAAGGCGCCCAGGCCACAACATCTGTCTTGCGTCAGCTGCGCCATTCCTGTGCACTCTAAGCCTCAGCTGGCGCCTTAGAGCAGCGCAAGGTGGATTCCAGGCTGCTACCTCGGAAGTTCTGCTCACCAAAACCCAGGGGTCTGGGGACAGGCTAGACGTGAGCTGCCAAGGCCTTCCTGATGGTGATCAGTGGAAGAGTGCGCAGGACGGAAAAGCACACACCGAGGGCGAGACTATACAACTAGATTTTAACATTAAAACTTCATTAAATTAATCAAATGAAAAGGAAACACATCTGGAGAAGACTAAGGTTCCTCTGGAGCCAGAGAAGCTTCAAAGTGTCATAGAAAAGTGATTGACATGAATACTGGGAATTTTCCCATCATCCACATTGAGTCACTAATTCTAAGGATATTTGTGAATAGTGTGTGATCCAGGAAGGATTCAAAACTTCCGGTGATATATTATGAATCTCTTTCTTTACAAAAGTCAAGTCTAGTTGGGGTGAGGACAGAAAACTAGAAGCTCCTCTGTCGCGCCTGTGCGGGGCAGAGACAACGCTCAGTGGAAGGGGAATCTGTGCTGCTGTGGGTACCTTCTCAGCTGTTTTCTAGGCAAAGACAGAGTAGCTGTAATCCATGAGAACAGCAGCGGAAGTGCTCCCCTAGGGCGGGACATTTACACGTTTGTTTTCTCTCCCCTTTGGGCTCCTGTTTACTCTTTAAAAAAAAAAACATCTTTATTGGTACATTATGAATACACATCATCATCAAATTCAACATTGAGAGTTTGTACCAGAATATGACATGACTTGATTCTCATTTTTTCCCCTTTCCCCCAGTCCTGCAACCCTCCCACCTCCTCTATACATAATCTTTGTTTCTTTTTTTCTTTATTACTATCACATTCTTTTCCTCTCATTATTACCCCTACACGTGCTTCCCTTTTAAATATTTTCTATTTCACAATATCAACTATACATACTATGACTCATTTACAATTTCTTTTTCTCATACCAGAGAAAAGATACGATATTTACACATCTAAGACCTATTTATTTCACTAATGAGACCTCAAGATACATCTATTTGAGTATGAATGACTCAATCAAATCATTTTTAATGGCAGAATAATACTCTATTCTATAAAAGAACTACATCTTCTTTATCCAGACACCTCTATAGCACAAGAATTGGCAGAAGAAATCAACAAATGGGATCTCATTCTATTAAAAAGCTTCTGCAAAGCAAAGGAAACCACCAACAGAGTGTAAAGGCCACCAACAATATGGGAAAGAATCTTTACCAGCTGCTCCACAGACAAAGGGCTACTATCTAGAATATATAAAGAGCTTTAAAAAATCAGCTCACCCCAAATTTAAAGACCCACTTCAAAAATGGGCATCTGAAATGCAAGAAGTAAGAGCAGCTAATAAGTATATGAAGAAATGCTCAAGATCATTGGCCATTCAAAAGATGCAGATGAAGACAACACTGAGATTTCATCTCACTCCACAAAGAACGGCTGCTATTTCTGAATTAGCCAGCAACAAATGTTGGTGAGGCTGCAGAGAAAAAGAAACACTTCTCCACTGGTGGTGAGAATGTAGACTTGTACACACTCTGTGGAAATCAGTGTGGAGATTCCTCAAAAAGCTAGGATTGGATGTCCCATTTGACCTGGGCTTCATTTGCTCTGCTAGGTATATACACAAAGGAATTAAAAGATTCATATCACAGCGACATATGTGCACCTATGTTTATAGCAGCTCAGTTTGTGGTTGCTAAATCTTGGAAACGACCAAAATGTCCCTCAATTAGAGTGTCGTTTACTTTTGCAGGACCTCAGATGTACTTGTTTCCTTGAGGTTCCCCTAAGAATATTTTCCCTTCTTTCCTCTTCTCCAATTCTAATTTTCCTCTTCTTTCTCTTTCTTGCCTCACCTTCTCCTTATTGCTTTTCAAGCCTGCTTTTCAGTTTTTTCCTCTTCTCCTCTTCATACTCTTTTTTTCACCCTCTCTCCTTTCTCCTCTTCCTTCTGTTCCTTTGTGTCCTTTTCTTTTAGGAAACGGTTAAAAGGGCCTAGAGGAATGATGTTATTATTTCATCAAAAATTTTAGCTGGAATTAGACAGTATGTTTACATCTTCCCTCTTGAATGGAAGTCCGATGCTTCAATTAGGGAATGCACGAGCAATAATACTAATAAAAGTGAAAGGAATAAATATAGCTTTAAAAATATTTGATTTTAAATTAGTTATTTATTTGTGTCTCTATTGTTCAAAGACTTATTCATTTATCCATCACTCCATTAAGTATTTGCATAACTACTTTATGGTTGTCTTTTGGTGATCAAAGTTATCCTTCTTATGCCTAAAATACTCCTTTGCTACAAATTAAACATTTTTGGAAGTGTTTTCATTCATTTTTTTTCGCCAGATTTCTATTGATCATACTGAGAGTCTTACTATTTTCAAAAAATATTTTTCTAACCTGAGAACAGTAATGATGCATTAGTTCCTTATATTAAATAAGCTGATACTCCAATGCTCATTGATATTCAGTATGGCCTCTGGCTTCTTAATTTATAGCACTGTCTAGTTAAGGCTGATTCTTTGCTACGCTGTACATACAATGAAGAGTGGATCTCTGAAGGTGCTGTGTCCACCGCTGCACAATTCGACCACTTACCAAAGAGGCCAGAGAGGTGAAAATGTCCATTATTAGTTCTGAAAACTGTTTTTGTCTCAGAGAGAAGATACTTTTCATGTTTATTACAGTGTTTCACCTTCTGGATAATTTAATATTCAAGCTGTGTAAGCCTAAATAGCTCAGCACAGCTGGTGTGGTGTCTTGTTATTTCTCACTTTCCCTCTTATCTGTGTGATTTTAATAATTGGGAGCCTAAAATTCTATGTTAAATGGAAAAAAAAAATATTCAAAGGATTCACATATTTGGCACACAGTTAGTAAGAAGCTTAAATCAATTTTCTTAAACTGTTGGCCATGATGTATATCGAAATGAAGTGCTGGGGTTTAGTCAAATTCATTGCTTATTGTTTGCCTCTGCAATTATGAAATATAAATGGTAGTGTGTATTATGCAGTGTCTTATTTTGTAGGTTTGGATGTCTGGGGCAAGTTAAAATATTTTACTATTTATTTACAGAAACAATCTTTTTTTTATTTGAAGAAACAGACCCTTTTTAAAAATGCTCTGCTTTTGGTGTGGAAATGAGCAATAAATTAAGTCAAATAGTGTGTATTTACACAGATTCCCAAACCCCACCAATATGCTTTCTCACACCTGATTTGAATAAACATAGATGCGTGATTTCAGGTTTAAAGATGAACATTAGAATGTGTATTTTCTTTGTTTCTCTATTGTGCAAAGACTTATTTATCGTAGTACATTCTACTTGAATTTATCAAATTTGAATGATCAAGAAATTAAATATCCATTTATATGCATAACTTTGCCTACTAAAGGCTGAACACATTGATGAAAATGGAAATATTTTGTTTTGGATAAGTCTTGTTCATGGTTACTACTATAAATTTCTATTCATTGTTTCTGAAATAAAGAGATCTATTAAGAATCACCCCAGAGATGAATGGTTGTTTTGCATAGTAGAAAATTAAATTATTTTCTTAAGTAGAATACAGAAAAGAGAACATAGATATTGCTATTGTTGTTCTTGTTGTTTACAACACCCCTATTTTTTTAGGTGATTGAAAGTTGGGTTTAATTTAAAGTTTCTATAAAAAAATAAAACTATATAATCTCAATATCATTTCCTCACCATGTATTATCATCACAATGAAAATAACTCTGTCTGAGTCAATCCATTTGGATATTAATTTTAGTAGTTAAGTATATTAATTACATTCAAGTGAAAACTTAGACAAACACAGTGTTGTGACTAACTTTCTCCAACTTTCACCATAGAAACAAAGCCAAGGTTCCTTACAGGACCAATTCCAGCTTATTTGAACTAACTACTCTTTTAGGAATGTTCTTTAGAATGTCTAAATAACTGAGTCAGTTTGCAAATTTTTAAAGCTTATTCCATTTAAATATGTGTATTCATCTTTTATTAGCAGAGCTTTAAAACATTTGATGTACAAAATGTAGTCATTTTCCTGACCCACAGTATTGTCTCACATTTTAAATGTAAATAACCCATACACTGACAAAAATAAAAGGTAAGGCTGTAAGTGAGATGCCCAGGCCTGTTTCTGCATGTTCCTTTGCACTGTCTCTCTGTTTGGCCTCTATTTTTCTTCAGGGATACTCAATTCAAAGTAAAGCTTTTTCTTTTTACTACATTTTTAGTAGTAATTTCTTACACTGTATTTGTGTAACATAGAAGGGAGAATCTAGATCTTCTTGTGCTGCTATTATAATTTGATTTCTCTCTGCAGTCAGAAAATAATGCTGTTATGCAAACAAGTGTCAGTTCAAATCATGATCTTCCTCCTTAGCTTGTTGGTAAATCACTTCTCTCTTTCTTTCTTTTTCTAAAATGTTGCCATAATATGGAAGATTTGAGAGATAAGTGTTAACCAGGATTGAGGAAAATAAGAAAATTATTTTCTTGTAAAGAAAACAACAGTTGTTTTTATTTTTATTTTTGATTACTCTCATTGAATTTAATTTTCCACACAGACAATATTAGAAGTCATGGACATCTCTTTCTTTCTAAACTACTACACAAGCATAAGCAGTTTTTTTTTAATAGTCTTTACCACATCTTTATGTATATGAAATTAGTTTGCCATCCTTGCTTCCCATTTTCCTTGGCCCATTCAATTTCTTTCTCTCAGCATGAATAAGTCGAAAAATTGTTTGAGTACATGCTCTGGATATTAACATGTATAAAAGGATCTTAATCAGTTCCACACAGGAAACTAGGGATATGCTTGGTTATTAAAAAGCCAGAAAAAAATCATAATTAATTCCATCCATTTTAGAAGATATCCATGGGTGAGTGAAATTTCACAGTGTTTTATGGTTTTTTTCTCATCTTTTCCTTTTAAATTTTAATGAACTCACACTTGATTTAATAATTAATTAAAATTATTTTGCTTGTTAATTTCTTTTGTTTTCTTTGTTACATATTCTAAAATTAGGTGTTGGCATATATCCATATATGTTAGAAATTCAATAATGAGATGAAATTTAGTGATCTGTCAACACTTAAGATATTTTTTTTCTAAGTTCACATCAAAAGGGATCAAACTTCATCTAGTTAACAGTTCTGAACCCCTCAAACTTCAAAAGTAGGAATAGGCTGATAGCTGTATTTTAAGACGAAGTGAAACTGATAACAGGTTATTTAACCTTTCAGTCAATATCACAACCAGTTACAAAGAAATATAAATCAGAACTTTATTTTATTTTAGTTTTATTTAAAACTAAATCAAGACAGGGTCTCGCTTTTGTAATTCAGGCTGGCCCTAAGCTCAGCCTTGAACTCACCGTAATCCTCCTACCTCTACCTCCAGAGTGCTGAAATTACAGGGGTGAGCCTCCATGCCTAGCACAGTGATATGTGGTTCTGGTGTGATCCACCAGGCCTGGCACTGTGGTATGTGGCTCTGATTGCTGGTGGGTGTGACTCACCATGCCTGGCATTGTTGCATGAGGTTAATGATCAAACCAGGGCCCTTACAGTTACAAGGCAGGTGTCAGAACCACTGACCTAAATCCCTGGCTTTTATTTGATTTTTCTGAGATAGGGTCTTGATTTGTAATTCTGGCTGCTTCTGAACTCAGCCTTGAACTCAGCAATCCTCCTGCCTCTGCTTTCGAGTGCTGGGTTTACAGGCATGAGTCACCACACCTAGCTTTGTTGTATATGGTACCAGGAATGAAACCCTGGACCTTGCACTTGCAAGGCAGGTACTGGAACCACTGATCAAAATCCCCTTTGAGTTTTAAATTGCTATAATAATAGAGTTAGTGATTTATTTGTAGTTTTAGTAAAAACACTTGTTCTTATTATATAAGCTGATTAATTTTTCCAATAAGAAACTTTCATACTTATATTTTAGTTCTCCAAATTCAATTATTTCCTGCTTTTTAGTTTTCATTTTATGTTTTATTTCACAATTAAATTGATTTTCATTTTTTTTATGAAAACACATTTAGATTTGCTTATGATTCACAAAGAATATTCAGATTTTAATAAGGCCAAATTTAATAATTTAACACAGGATAAAGCAACCATACATAACCTGTATCCTAATTATTTTGCAAAAGCCTACATATTGAAAATTATTTTATAATCTACATTCTACATAGTAGAAGAAGAAGCCAGATAACCTAAACATTTGATTATTTACACATTGTCATAGTTTGAATGCCAAGTATACTACAGAGGAATCTGTCATAAAAGCTTGGTTCCCAGGTTAGTGGTCTCTGGCTCTCATGGTAGAGCCCAGTGGGTGGTCTTCAAGTCAGGGTGAGTGCCTTGCTGTGAAAGGCATTGGAGAACCTTGATTCTTTTTTCCTTGGTCCTTTTTTCTTCCTCCTGGTCTTGAGCAGTTTTGATCTGTTGCTTATCCCTGCTGTAATGGGCTGACTCACTCCAGGGCCAAGACAAAAGGAACCTTTAAATAATGGTCTGGTACCTTTGAAACTGTGGACCAAAATAAATCTTTTATACTGTAAGTTAAATATTGTAGTTATTTCATTACAGAAATAAGAAACTGATTAACACACCTCTGAAGTATTGTCTAAACATATCATGTATGTTTAAATTTTTAAAAATTATTAAGGGAAAAGTATCACATCATCATTAATCCCTCTCTAAACACTACTTTGAGCACACTTACCCACTTTTCTTATACCTTCTGAAGCAATTCTGGACGCCCTCCTTCTTGCCTTCTCATGGATACATCAGTATCTGGAATCAGTTCAAGACATTTATTTAACAGTAATTTTTGTCCAGTGAAAACCTTATCATTTCTACATTCACCTTTATCATGAGTCTGGCACTGTGAGACTCATGGATCTTTCCTCACATCCAAATGCCTACAATAGAAGAAGGATTTGTAGATGTAGGGCATCATGGTACCCAAGACAGCACAATTGAAGACACGTGGGCCCAAGGACTTCTAAAACTTCTTAGGTACATTTTAGACCAATGCTAAGATATTATAATGGAAAAAAAGTAAAAGTGATACAACTAACATGCTTTAACTTTGATGATGGGAGGTGTCGCAAGGCAGGGAACATCCAGGATGAGGAAGCAGTATACTGGGTAGATAATCTATGGGCAGAGGGGTGGACAACAGTGCACTGCATCAGGTGTTTTGTTTTTTGTTTTGTTTTGTTTTGTTTTTTGTTTTTGAAACAGGTTCTTGCTTTGTAGTTCAGGCTGGTCCTAAGCTCAGCCTCAAACTCACATCACAGCAATCCTCCTGCCTCTGCCTCCCGAGTGTTGGGATTACAGGCATGAGCCATCATGCCTGGCACTGTGGTATGTGATAGTGATTGCTGCTGGGGTGAGTCTCCATGCCCAGTATTGTATGTGATTACTGAGGATTGAACCCGGGCCCTTACACTTGCAGGACAGGCCCCAAAACCACTAAGCTAAATCCCCGGCCCTGCATCAGATGTTTTGTAGGAGGCTGTTTCCTTTATTGTTGACTCTGAGCTCCCCAAAGTGTTTTCGATCATAAAATAAACAGTATAGGCTGATATCTAACAGACCATAAGCAACATTCTAAATCCTTAATTTACTTAAGGATATGCTAACAATGATACATTTCACTATCATTCTTCAAAACATTTCTCATTGTTTGAGAACACAAAATCACTCTTATCTGTGTTTACATTTATCTCCCAGGTAATACTTTATAAATATAAAACATTCAGCTTGCTTCTTCAGCTCATGTTTTTATTATTCATATTCTATAGACTTTTAACTTTTCCTGTTATTTTTATTTACCTTCTCTTTAAATGCATCGGAGTTAAGATGAGTCAAACCAGAGCTTCACTTAGAAAGAAGGGAAGTAGTTATTCCCAACTGTCCAAGGGCAGTACTTTTCCATAAACTATGCTGATATTTGTACTCAAGAATGTTTGCACCACGATAAAGAAGCTATATTTAGGGATGGGAAGCAAGACACTGACAAAGTAAAGAAGGAAGCCATGGTGCTTTGTATTTTCTTCCTGTCAGTCAATGAGGCTGTCATCCAGTTTGTAGTCTACTTTATCTCAAATACATATAATTACAGACAGGTAGTTTCACATTTGTTGTGTAAATATCAGAAATACAACACGTATAATTTTAAAAATGTCATTCTTCATAAAATGCTTTCTATTGTAACTTTCTCAGTTTTTCTGTGTTCATTCTTGATTATAACACTTTTTTCGGGGGGAGAGACAGTCTCACTATGTAGTTCAGGCTGGTCTTGAACTCACTATTATCTCACGCTGGCCTCAAACTCATGCCAATCTGTTTTAGCCTCGTGAGTGCGTGGATTACTGGTATGTGCCCCCACATCTGGCTGATACACTGTATTACTTCACTTTTTTATTATTGATTGTAATCAATGGACAGCAGAGTTGGATTTCTCTCGGGGTTTAAATTTTCCCCAAGTTTTTTTTTCTTTTAGTTTAACTTTAAAAGTAAATTGTTACTTTGATTATTTTCTAATGTTTTGTGTATACATCAGAGATGTATGTGGATTTTAAAATGTACAAATGTTCATATCACTATGTTAGTACCTCTAGTTTTTATTGCTATTGATTCCTAATTATTTTCAACAAAGTTGGAGGAGATACTTTGCATAATCTCATTTTTGCAAGTTTATTGAGACATATTCATCACATAGTTTATGCAGAGGAATTAACATGTATGTTAGGGAAGAATGTGTTCTCTGCTGTGGAGGAGGGGAGAGCTCTGCAGGTCTAGTTGGTTTATACTGCTACTGAAACCCTCTATTCACTTTAATCTCCTATCTAGATGTTTGGCTCATTACTGTAAGTGAAATGCCTACTCTTGCAATGTTCTCAGGCTCTTTCTTGTGGTTATGAAATGTTTTGGCAGGTTCTGACATCTTTGTTTTATACCACACCAGAGAAGACCCCAGAGACAATGATTTATAGTATCGCACTAAAACTAGAGTGCATTTTTTGTATAGTCAAAATGATATCTCATGGTTTTTCTAAACCATTTGGTATGGCCAGGGGAATTTGTTCTTCCTCATGGCTTGAATAGATGATGGTATACCTGTGCCTAGACTACATGCAGTGTTATCTCTGCCCAAGTTATATGCAAGAACATGGAGCTGTACACTGCCTAAAGAGTAAAAGTACATGTCTGTTCTGGTTCCGTTGGATGTGGACTCTAACACAGGATGTGAGTAAGAGTTGTTATTTCAGGTAGAGGAATAAGGAAGCGACCCTGAGAAATGTGCACTTTTCAAACAGCTTTCCATGTAGGGATTTTCTGATGATGTCAGTAAAAAATTGAGGAAGATATATCAGTTGCTGGCCAATGGGCAGCTTCAAAGGGTAATGATTCCTTGCTATATCTAAGAAGTTGAAATAAGAGGGGAAAATGAGGTCAGAAAGAAAAAAGAGGTGGTCAAATCATGAGTACTTGCAATTGGATAAAAGTACGTCTACCCAAGTGTACATAGTGCTTTGAGTACCACTTCTGCCTACACTCAATGTCCAGATGTCTGAGGGCATCTGAGGACACTTAGGTTATAATTCACCCTCAGGGATATGCTCATAACAGGACACAGTCATTCCTCTAAGAATGACTTAGAATGTACAACCACAAATGTGCAGTATGACCAAGATCACACAGCAGGTGCTCTGTCTCTCTGAGTCCTGGAAAGCAATGAGACACTAGAACTCCTGTCAACTCCTGTAAACAACACTGTGACCTCTGAGAAGCTGTACTTGCTATATTTGTTACACAATTGTAACTGCTACTATCGCTGAAGGACTATGCAGCAGTTGTGAGTTCTGGCCTCACAGTTCCAGCTCTGCTCTGCCCTGATGCTGCCATGATGCTCCTGTTCCTTCCCTCACAAAGGAGTTTGTGGAGCAAATGCACCCATCTCCAGATGCATCCTGGGGAGGCACGCCTTGGCTCTCGTAACTGAATGTGCTCAGTCTACACTATAGTAGCACAAGTGTGGAAGACAAAATGCAGCCTGCAAGGAGAAAAAGATGGTGTGGAATCTAAAACCAAATCCCCAGCACCATCGGGTATTTTAAGAAACAAGCTTCTTCAACTTGGAAATAAAATAGCATTTACTGAGCTTCTTTAATGTTGTACTTATTAATAACTAGCAGCCTTAGCCAATTCTATTCCAAATTGTTGAGTAAGTCAGTTTTCTGTTTGAGTATATTCTCCATTCTCTCTTCTTATGTTAATTTTTAATTGACGGAACCATACAGGTGGCAGCACCACTGAGCTACATCCCCAGCCCCAATTGATGGAACTGTATGCCTCATATACATGATATATATAGATATTTCTACTTAAAGGCTTTCATCTTCTAAAGAACAGAAGAGTCTTTTGGGCTTAACCTAGCTTCTGAATATCAGATATTCTCCTAAAAAAATGATAATATCTGTTGACATTTTAAAGAAACTCCTAACAACCTAACAAATTATAAAAAAAAAAACTAATTAAAACACAACAGGTTCACTCCAAAATTATTCAAATGTGCTATCATTGATATAACTTAGTTTCTAACATTTTAATAAATTATGCTTCTACTTGCCTTATCTTGTAATAAATAGGAGAATATAATTTGTTTGGCTACAGTCAGCTGAAAGAAATTATCTTCACTCAAAAGTCTTTTGTTTATTATTGTTTATATGTTCATTTATATTTTAATTACATGTTTAGAAGACATAAGGCATACATTAACCCTGGAGAGTCGGTACATCAAAACTGATAAATAAAATTTTTCTTTTGAAAATATTTTTTCTCTAAAGCACATATACTATTAAAATTAAATAGAAGATACATTTCTGTGCCTAAAATATAAGATTATTAACATTCATATATTATTTTATTTCTTTATTTTTCTCATTGTACCAAGGATTGAACTCAGAACTTTGCACTTGTAAGGAAGGCACCAAAACCAGTGAGCTCTGTTTTTATGTAAGAAAATTCTTACAGAATATTTTCCCTTAAAATTCTTACATCATTAGAGAAGTGTAGTGTTATACACCTGAACCTTCCATAATCAGTGATATTTTAATTTTTCTACATCACTGACTTAGAGAAGTTGTGGTCACTTTAGAAATAATCTTAAATATTAGAATGAATCATTTGTAGTCCTGAAACAAAAGACATGTAGTACATAATAATGTCCAAAGCAATGATGATCATGTCTGGATACATATCCCCAAGTTTTCCTTTTTTTTCCTAATAAAGCATCTTATTTGATGTTATTTGTATACATTAAGGAGAATTATCAGGTTTAGGAATAATTCCAAATGTCAGGATTTAAACAGTAAAAAAGAAATGTGATTTTTATCAATATTTCTATAGGGTAAATTTGAGATATGTATACATACATACACCCAATCACAAATAAGTTAAATCTCACCCCCAGACACCGCAACATAATTTGATGTGATAATTATACTGTCCTTGTGTTCTGATTAATATCACAAAAAGCAATAGCAGTAATAAACTAAACCACTCACTATACCATCTTCTACCTATTAGCATCATTCTGGAGTTATAAATTGTAATGAAGGGCTGATACATAATGAGCAACTGAGTTCAAAGCTCAAGATTGAAGAGACAGACAATAATGTAAAGAACTGAATTTTACTGGATGGACAAGTGATTTGATTATGGTCCATTGTACTAATTTTCTTATGAGTGCTTTGTAATTCCCCTTTTAGCATCCAACAAATACTATTTAACAAATAAGTTACCAACAATTATTGATTAATATGATATGCTTATATGTGTATCTTGAATTACAAATATATTTATGAATATAAAATCTCTGTTAACTAGCATTTCCACCATTGCATCCTATGGACAAGTTGTCAAGATAACACTGAAAACACGAATTATTTTTTTTAAAAAAGTCATGTCATAATTCAGAGTTAAGAAATAAGGGTATTTCAGGGCTAAAATGGATAATTTGTGTAAAGAATCCCAGCTGTGGAACAGCAAAGAGAGTAATTGATGTGACATGGTGCAGGGAGGACAAGCATTAGCTGATGTGATATCTGCTTCGTCCTTGTACGGTTAATTGAAGCTGGCAATCAATTCAGTCTTAAAATGATTCTTCATTATGCTGAGATGAAAAGCATTTCTCTATGAAATAAAGACAAGAAAATTCTCTCAATACCTTTTCTTGGTTTAGTGGAAAACTTCCTTAAATAATTAAGTTGCAGTAGTGCCAGTGAACTTAGTATTTGTAGAAAAATGGGGATCAAATTATGGCATGTTACGTACTTTCTTCTCTGTGAATTAAAAAGGATGTGATATAAAAAAATAACAAACAACTTTTATTTCCCTTGCCAAGTTTTGTTTTCTAAATGTGTCTGATTTTAAATTTTATCTTAGTAAAATTTATTTTAAATTTCTTATTGGTGAATGGCAATGCATAAAATATAGACTGCCTTGTGGAGCTTATATTCTAGTGGAAAACAAACTGTATACTGCAAAGAAATATTTTTTCCCAGAATACAAGTCTTTTCTTGTTGGTTTATAAAATTAGAGTTACTTTAATTTTAAAATAAATTACTGTTGCCAACTTCTTTTCACTCAACAATATCCAAAATACTATTTTTCCTGGGAAAGATTTTTTTTTTTTATTACATGATATTGAGTTTAGAGTACACACTGATACATCATATGAATATGTTGGGTTTTCTTTATAACAGAGCCAATTATATTTCATTGAAATTAATTAGTGAGTTTTGCTCCAATGCTTAAAAACAGTAATTATTTTGAAGAAAATTCTAGAGACACAACTCATGTTATTACAGGAGTCAGTCCGTGGCTTACTGGTTTGATGGCAAGAATACGAGAGCAGAGGATGAGGTAGAAAGAAGATGCTTAGAAAATGGCAGCCGGGAACCTGATCAAGAGATTAGCACAGAGAAGGAGGGCCCAGGAACCAGGAAAGATGCCGATATCACCCAATAGGACCCAGGAAAAAAGATCCAGATGAGTATTTTATTAATTCCCTAAGCAGCTCCAAAGACAATTAAATGGACAGTTAAGCTTAATACCCACACAGGTGTTAGACCCATAAAGGATTATAGATACAATTTTAACAGTAGGATTAAGAGACATTAAGCTACTATTATTCTGCTGTTTATTCTAAAATGGTGTTAAAGTAAGAATCGAATATTTCTGTATGAGAAAAAACAAATACACTAAGAGTCTAGTCAAGTTTTCTCCAAAATTACACTTGAAATTTGTTTTTAAGATTTTTTTCTTTTTGTTTTGAAGTTGTGTGTCATGAGAAATACATGAAATAAGTTAAATTTGATATTTAATAACAAACATGAACTGAAAATATGGAGTCTTACAATATGGGAATATTTTATTGTATCAGAGCATAATTAGTAACATCATTTCTGCTTTTTCCAATGTAATCATAAGTACAAAATCACTTAAAAAGTAATACTGCCAAATAAATACTGAAGAAGTAAAAAGTTTATCTATTTATGTTATTGTTATAGATATACTGGTTTGTCTTAGAATCTATTGGGCTTTTTAAAAGTCCAATTTTCTCTTTTTTATGCTATAAAATAATATTATATTTAAATATTTAACATGCATTTATTGGGACTAGGACATTTAAAAATAAAGCTGTTGTACTCTGTATATTCTTTGTAATCACATTGATCTCTACATTTTCTTTTTTATTATAATACAACACTCATATCTTAATAAATTATTTAAAAAATTTAAAAACAGCCAATGAAGACTATCTTTTTTAGTTTTATATGGTAGATTTAAATGAAAATGTGTATAATGAATTGACATTAAATATTCATCTTAACAATCCGATAGCTATGTATTGTCAGAATATTTTCAAATACTACTTAGATAACTAAATTTGCTTTGATAAATAAATCTGCTATATAACACACTTTGAGAAAAATAATTACGAAGTGTAAGTGAAGTTTTTTTCTTCCTGAAATGAAAATGTAATGAATTTCTTTTGAATAAACAATCTTGCACTTATAGCATAATATTGTAACTATTATCTATAGATGTCAATATTCCTATTTTTAATATAAAGTATTTCTTTTATTCATTAACATAGAATGCCTCATCTATTTCTGTAATAGTTTGGGCAGATTACATTTACAAAATAAGAAAATATTTATTTTAACATGTAAATTTTATTCATCACAGTGTAACATTATGTGGTAAATGCATTTACTCCCATTTTTTAGTATTTAGGACAATTTTAGCTTTTCTTTATGAGAAAATTCACATGTGGCTCGCAAATAATAACTACACTTCAACAAAATGACAGATTAGCCTGGAATGTCTTTGTGGGAAGCATGATTCTGTCCTATGGGAACAGAAAACAGGCAGTGTGAAGTCTTCTGCTTGTTCCTGTGGGACAGTCACTGATAATCCGCAACACTCGAGTAAGAAGCATATTGCAGGCATCATGCTTTTTCCAGTTCTTTTCATTGCTGAGACTGATAATGAATAACATTGCCAGCTTAAATGACATCACTGTAAAAATATACCACAAAATTTACATTCAAGGGACTCATTTGAATTAAGTGTACTCTTTATGACAGATAAGGTTAGTTTTCAACTGAAAATCTGTACATAAAATGAAGCACATAGAAATGAGATTTCTCTCTTCCTTACTCTCTCTTCGCAGAAGTCTCCCTAATTTTTCATTGGCTGTGTATTACAAGAAGCCGTTTGACTCTCTTTCATTTCCTAACAAACCTGGCACCTGATAAATGTTCACAGAGAACCCTGCACTCTGGGGAACTCGGATCTGTATATATTAATCACAATGCGGGTAGTCCATTTTCCTTTTATTGTTCTGTGGCCCTCGTCAAAACTTGAGCTGATATATGGACACAGGTAAAACGCAGCAACCTCAGCTCTATGGTGTGACTGTAATGTGAACTGGGGTTTTGTTCTCAGGATTTCCACCTGTCTTTGTGTTTTACAGAGGCTTTAAATCCTTCCATTTTTCTTTTTTTGTCATTGTTATCCTCTTTTGCAGTTTCTTTGGCAGCTTCCACACCACTCTGTTCAGGTTGTAAAATCGTCCTATTATAAAGGGCTTTTAACACGTCCTTTTGCTGTTCGGCCTCTACAGCATTCCAGCCTTGCTTTGATCCACTTTCTGCCCTTTTCTTCTCCCTACTCCTCCTTTTTGTTCTTTTGGTTTCCATTCCAAATGTCTCCTTCCATTGACATGAGATTACTCAGCAGGCAGGTCACATTGATCTGGCTACTGGAAAGCAAATTTCTTTTTAAGTAGAGAAATGGGATTGTCTAAAAAAGGAAGTCCTTTAAAGAAAAACCACTGGGATTCTTTTCCCATAAAGTTCTCTGCTGGGAAAGTAGCAGAAGAAGTCCAGCTCTTTAGACCTTAAAGGTGCAATTTGATAATGAAATTATTTAGTGCCCTGTCATTCAAAAATGACCCAAGATTTTTTATTTTCAAGTCATTTTCTTTGGAAAGTTTATTGCTTCCAATGTTAGAATTTCTTTGTCAGACAATACAGGATAAAGGTGGGACCATGGCGGAGACTGTTATGGGACTCAGCATGCAGATATGTGTTCTTCGACGAGTGTCCTCATGCTCCTTAATTGAGCCCCTACTTGCTTCCCCATTGTTCTCTGCTGTAGTCAGACTACCTCCATACTAGCTGCTTTGTCTCCTTATCCTCATTTATGCTGCCAACTTACATTTAGAGCGGTGAGAGCCAACTGGCTTGCTGCAACATAACAATCAATTAATTACCTTCAGCCTTTCTTCCCATCCTCCTATTGGCTGGGCTGTAATTGAGCCATGGGGCAAAAGCCATTTCCAGCCAAAGTCTGTCAGCTTGTTCAGCAGTTCATTTATGAGCTTGATAAGATAACCTTTTCACAGTAACATCTAATCAAATACACCAAGTTTCACATGCAGTGGATTGTTCAAAAATGTGTGTCTAGATTCTCCTTGGGTCAGATATAATGAGAAAATTGTTTCCTGAGAATTGGGAATACAAGCTCTGTATGTAGCCCTCTGCTTTTCATGCTCCGGGTCAAGATGTCAATGAAGACCACAACCACAAGGCAGTTGACAGTCAAAGGCCACGAATACAGAATTATGATTGGCCTTCATTTAAAAGATGCTATGGAAATATGAATTTACTAAGTCACAGACACTTAGAACTTTCATAAAAGAGTAAATTTGGAGAGGAAACTGTCTCATTTCCCTTCCAGGTAGAAATTTTCAATATTGAATGTGATCATAATGTAAACATAAAATATACCAACAAATCAATTTTAAAAACTCTCTTTTTGTACTTCAAACTGTTTAATACCTGAGCAATTAAAATTCCTTATCTGTGAAAATCTCTATTTTTATAACAAAAAGATGACAAATGTTATAAACCTTAGTCTGATTTATTGGGGAGAGATAGGGCCCACATAGATGCAGATATATCATCTGTCACATAAAGCTGGTCCTGAACCACAAGGGAACAAAGAATAAATCCTTCTTGGTTTGGTATATTCAGGATTTAATTTTAAAAGTATTTTGTTATTATTCTTCATTTATGTTCCTCTTTTTCTCAGTGAAAATTGTCATACAATTTATTTGACTTATGTGAAAATCTCACCATACTACCTTTTTTTACTGGACAGAGGCACTGGTATGTAAGAAAGGAAAGTTGTCATGCACAGAATGACCCTGTCTCCTTTTCTTCCTTTTAAAATTCATATGCTGTTCAGTGCATTGCACTAGACAGACCTCTTATCTCAGCTGTGATGGGCACTGTTGGCAGACAAACTTCTGCTCCTCAGCTCATTCCGAGATGGTTTTGCATACATGAAGATTCCTCACCCCAGATTCTGTCCTTTGGGGGTCATCCAGCACCAAATGACTGAAGGACACATGCCGAGTACACAGTAACTCTAATAGACATTCTCCAGTTGAGTGGCTGTCTTTGCATCAGTCAGTATCAGAAATGATACTGATATGAGATGATAGTTTCCCAGAAACTATTGCTGCTTTTCCTTGACACAGGCATGATTCACTCTGAGCCCATCTCAACCTCCTTCCCAGAGAAACCATACTGGAGCATGCCATAGGAACATAGGAATTTCCTGCACTTCCTTTACATTCTCATCTTTTTATATTGTTCCATTATTCAAGAGCTATGTGACTTAACTATTATTAATTATGATTAAATGCACATAAAAAGGACCATTTATTTACATATTAGATGTTCACAAGAGAATATGTTTTGAATGAAATCATAATATTATATGAGAGTGATTATTTGCTATGACACGCTTATACTAATTAATACATATAGGTATAACCCTTTATTTAAGTATAACCCTTAAGTCACTTGAAGAAAGAATCAATCACTGCAAGGAATTTAAATGAAACTTTCATTTAAATTTCACTGGAAAGTGCAAATAACTTGTCTTTGGATCCCATGTCATCTATGTTTAGACTTTCTATCCTTAGATTTAATATTATTTCAACTAGTGATTTATACATATGCTTTGTGCATAAATATGAATCAGAATTACGTACAAACTTGTAAAAACATGGACTGCTGAGTGCTATGCCTAGAGTTTTCTAGTCAGTAAATTGAGAATTGGACCAATAAACTTGTATTTCTATCAGGTTTTCAGTGAGGTTGATACTGCTGTGCACATCTATAGATCCAATGTCTTCAACAACACTACAGGCATTCTTTCTGTTATCCTGGAATTCAGAGAGCAGAGGCAATGGAGCTAGACTAGGTGTTTATATGGTTCCTGGCAACAAGAAGTATCATGTAGACATTTCACTGTATTATTCTCTTTACTGAACAGAATTCTATACCTAATGTTACTTGTGAGCAGTAGTATTAAATGTGGATTAATAATCAATGCACTCTGATTTGAGAGTAACTGTTTAAATTACTTTTGGATTGCAATCCAAAAATCTGAAAAAGGTTAAATAGCAGAATATTTATGATGATGGAATTCTTTTTAAAAAAAATTTAGCTTTTAAAAAATTTACATTGCTTTAATGACTGTATTTTTATAGAGATATTTACTCTAAAATTAAGGAAGAAAATATAGGATAAACATCACATAAGCCATTCTGCTTGACTGTATAATAAATTCTGTTACAGTCTGACAATTTTTTTTAAATGACCTTGCTTGGCAAAATTGTTTTATAGTAATCATAGAAGTTACAGACAGAAGGTGAAATATATCATCAAGGACACAACTTGTAAAAGACAGCAGCCTAATGATAATGATAGTGCCAGTTTACACATGTTAAATGCTTTATGAACACACATATAATATCATTAATATATCAGATTGTCTCCAAAATGTCCTGTCCCTTTCTCTGGGAAGTGTGTGTCACTATTAGGCAACTCATTGGTTTCCTTGAAGTGTTGGATAGAGCACTGAGGTACACTATCATCTTCTCTTTGAACACCACATCAAGATTACACAGGCTTCTCACTTTCAGTTCCAGAACGGCCTTCTTTCTTTGGAGGCAAACAACTCTAAGTGATGCTGAGCTCATCAAATGAACCAGAAGGAGTAGATTAAATGAGACATTTGATTTTTAAATATATCTTCATACTTCAAATCATTCCCATGTAGTGATGAGTAACTTTTTTTTTCTTTCTTCAGATTTCTCCCATTGGACCAAGAGCTACAGGCTGGAAGAATTTTTGAAATGACCTTGAAATTAAGGATGCACGTGAATCATTTAAGTAGGCACATTTAGCATTTAAATGAGCTCCATATAAAATGTAAATTTTCCAAATTAGTGTCTTCATATATAGACAGAGCTTATGCTTTGGTAGTGAAAAAGATTATACCTGGAGTTTTGCTTTTTGTTCTTCAAATCTTTTGTGTAAGGAAAAGTTCTTTTTTTTTATCCCTTTAAGCAATATTCTTATGATTTTGTAGCATATAAAATTTGTTGGTGTATTGTGTGTGTGTTTTAATGTGTATGATTTTCTGATATTCTATAATGTAGATTTCTATCTGTAGTTTCTTCCAAAATATCTTATTATTTCCATGTTCTCAGCATTTTATATTTCTGATTTCCTTTTGTGTGCAATTCTTGATGTTTCAGGATTTTATATTACATATGCTTGTGTTTCTTCTCATAAATGCTAAAGAATTACAAAACACAACCAGTTGAGTAACACACTACATGAAGCCAGGCTGAGGCACGTAGCAGATGTCTGAAGCCTGTGTTGGAGCTCACGGCAGCTGGATTCAGTTGTCTGTGTCCGCCTCATGTTTCAGAGTAACAAAAGCATGAATAAGAAAACATTAATTTCTACTACATGGAAGTTGTTGACTAATATTTCAGTTGCACAGAATGAAGTTTTTGTTTTGTAAACAAGCCTTGTAGTAGAACTAACTGTATATGCCTGTAAAGAAAAATATAAAATTATGCCATTAGGTTTGTTGGTGGATAAATATTAAATGTGTGTTTTACATAGGTTATGTAGAATATCATCTTCTATTACATGTATGATTTACTGTAATGTGTTTCTGTTGCAGAAATCTTCCAATTGGATGATAAAGTATTTATTTTTCATATAAATGCTCCTAAGTCAGACCTATATATATATTTTTCTTTTTGTGATTATTTTTTATGACTAGCAAAAAAGTCAAACCATTAGCTCAAAGAATATTCACATTAACAGAAGAAATTTGCTGAAAAATTAAAAAAGATATCCATTTACCCAACTCATTTCATTTCACGTTTCACATGCTGAAATATAAGATACAATGATATGCTCTATTTTATGCTTTTGTGCATTAAAATACCTTACCTTAAAAACCGGGATTTCATTACTGCATATCCTTATTTTAGATATGAGGGAATTGAGAAAGATAAACAGAAAGGTAAATAAGTTTTTCTATACACATAGTCATTCAGAGGCAGAGAGCAACCTAGAATTTGAATCTTTCCACTCTCATGACTGTGGTTTTAGCTGTAAGAAATCTTCTGTTTCTTACTGCATGATTTCCTCTATTCCACCATATTTACACTCTAGAATGAAACAAAAGCTTTCTAGAGCTCAGAAACAAGCTAAATCCTTTGTCAACTCGCTGCTAATTTATCAAAAATGGCTTAACATAAAACCAATACATTTTCAAGAGCTTTTTCCTGACCTAGCCATGCATAGCACCTGAAGACAGTGTTTCTGCATGCTAAAGTGTAGGCAAAACGCTATTTCTAGATAATTAAAAAAAAACAAAAAACAAACAAAAAAAACAGTGGAACTAGAATAGTAAATAGTAGAGATTAAGTGAATATACTTTTTTGTGATTTTTCTGCCTTCTTTCATTCTTTAAGCCACATGCTTCAAAGAAGCACTTCTGACCTGTCAAGTATGCCTGACAGAGGGTTGCGTATCTTACTACAAAAGGTTTAAACAGAATTTTGAGGAATAAAACGGGGGGGGGGGGGAGGATTAAGTAGGATTTCTACCTGTTTATGATGAGATAGTTAGGTGATTTCATCTTAAAGGAGAAGAGAGATCAAGTCCTGGGTTCTTGTAAAGTCTCAGATAATAGAGGAGAAAAACTTGGTCTGTGGTAGTTCTCTGAAATGACCTAGATGTTATCATTACTTCCGGAATGCAGCGTCCCCTGCTGGCTGGAGTGATTGATTTCCAGGTCCTACAATTCAGTTTAAATTTAGATCGCCCCTAACTAGCTATTTATCTCATGGTCCTTGAATTTGTTAAAAATTCCCTTTCTTTATAAAACAGAAGTTACGATAATATTTATGACCTTATTTAATTACTGTAATCATTCAATGAAATAATTAAAATGGTGTGAGTCATTACTCCTTCTGCCTACCTGACATAAAATGTCTCTAAATGATTTTGTATATTTTTCAATGATACAAAGAATATCGGATGTCACACTTAACAGCTGGCTACTATTATCAGACACAAATTATACAGAGAACAAAATATAACATCTATGATTTTAACTAGTTAGGGTGGTATTTCTTCTATATTGTCAAAACCCAATCTTATTTTATGACAAAACATAAGATCTTTTTAAAGTCCTATAAATAAAGCCTAGCAGTCTTCTATACAAAAGCTTCATAGGTAATTTATAAATGCATTACATGCCTCACTGACCGAGTATACCTCAAACAAACATTTGCATTTTAGCACATGGAGAATTCTAGAAAAAAAAAGAAGAAAAAATTGGAGCATAAAAGGATACTGAAAGCTCTGTAGTGAGACAGTGGGTGCATAAAGCTACACTTTCAGATAGGGAGGCAGCTTTATGTCTGCAGTTAAAACTTAATCTACCATTGTAACTCAAACCCAAGGTCTAATGGGAGTGAGGAGGACCTGTGTATCAAGGGTGAGACTCTCATTCATACACAAATAGTGGACGACAGGAAATACAATGCAATTATATAGAGAATTCCAGGCACAATAAATAAATGCACTCTTGGTAAATTTGACTCAGTGTGAAGATAATACTTTAACATTCTGCTCTCTGCTTTTCAAATTGATTTCCTTTGCTTGTCGTACATTTTTTAACAAATAACTGCATCTTAAAAAAATAAGTCATTTCAATTGTTGAACATTTAGTAGTAGTATCTACTTTATTTGAAAGAGTCAAAACAAGGTTAATGCAAGTATATTGACATCTTAATGGTTCCTGGCAAGGTAATAGCTCCTTTAAAAATGCAAAGGGAGAAGAGAGAGATAATACAGCACACTCTAACACATAGATAAATTATAATACGTAAATGTTTCTTTATGTTTTGAAGTCAGGGACAATAAGATAAAATGTCTTCCTAAAATAATGATCACAACACAAATATCAGTATTGTTAACTTACTAAAGACATGGAAATAATATTTTTATTGATAAAGACAATGTAAGTAATTATGCTTAGTAAAAAGGCAGTACATTGTCAATGTGCCTTGAGTACAATGCTTTCATTGACTTGGGAACTGGTTATACTTATATCCAATTTAATATATAAGAAAGTGAGAATACTACATGGAGACAAAAACCCTGACCATGCTGACGGCAGCTTAAGGGAAAGAAGGGATAGAAAGCTTCAGCTCTCTCATGTGGTTTGGAAACCCCAGGGTAATATGTGTGCATATTTATTCTGTACTGACTTTTGATTCATTCCTGCTAAGAACATTTCTAAACCCCATATCTGTAGCCAAGAGCCAACTGATACTGCATATTCACATTATTTTCATTTTCTTACTACACAGTTTTTAAACAACTGCATTTAAATGTCTTTGGTTGTGTTCTTAAATGGCAGTTGGTTTTTCTCCGTGGATATACTTCTTGAGTATTAACTTTCTTTGAACAAATAGGAGTGAAGTTTATGAATTTCACTGGTTCTGTCTCAGTGATCAACCAAGGGTCTGTTTTTGCTTAAAATTTTCAAGAAATGCTCTAACTTGAGCATCTCTCATTTTTAATCAATCACAAATGCTTTATTCTTTATACATCCCAACTCCTATTTAACATAGTATTGGAGTTTTGTTTCTTATTTTTCTCTATTTTATCATTCTGTTCCACAGGAATTGCAATTTTATTGGTGCTTTGTTAGTGTTGGGTTAGGATTTAAATGAGGACTTCATAGAAAGGATGTTGAATTTGAATCTAGCTCTAAATGATATATTCTGTGTGATCCTGGAGGTGTATTTAAGTTTGAAAATCTAATCTTTCATTTTCAGAACTGAATTAAAAGCAGTAGTTGGTAAAAATAATATAAAGAAAGCACTGAAAGAACATGTAATGGCTGGAAAAATTATTAAATTGACAGTTTTAGTATACAGAATATTTTAACCAGTTTAAACATTTACTTTATCAGACAGCTTTCTACAAATGTATTTCCTAGTATTTCTATGACAATTTCACATCCTAATAACCATGCTTCTTTTAATATGTTGGGAGCTACTCTGATCTATATCAAAGAAAAAAAACAATGGACTGACTTGTCATGAGTCTGTTTTTCTTTGTCTTTTCCTCAGGGATCACTCTAGGATTTGAAACTTTTTTAAAAAATTGAATTACTGATTGGTACATTTTATATACACATCCTGATAGGATTTTAAAGTTTTCATAAATTAATCCTTAAGTTTTTTTTACAACTTTGTCCCTTTGCATTCCTTTGTATACCTCAGAAATACTTTCAGGCTCTCTCATGCTTCTTCCCACATAATGAAACTCTAGTGATTAAAATATGTAACTGCTTTACCGTGAGTGTTAGATCGTCAAGAGCTCACAAAAACCATAGGCCTGGACTAGTGCTACATTATACTAATTATGCCAAATTCCAAGTCTAGATTTTTCTATCAGAAAATCTTATTGATACTGGGGCTAGGAATTTACCTCAGTGGTTCCAGTGCCTGGGTTTGATACCCATAACTACATACAGTACCAGGAGTGGCGAATCATGCCCACAGCAATCAGTACCACATAGCACAATGCTGGGCATTGCGTCTTGCATCTATAAAGCCAGCACTCAAGAGGGAGGGCAGGAAGAGACCTGAGTTGAGGATGAGTTCAGGACCAGCCTGAACTACAAAGCAAGACCTTATCTAAAAAAAAATCTTATCAGTATGAAAACAGCTCCATAAAAATAGTTTCAGGGTAACAAAAGTGTTTTGAACCACATGTAAGGAGAGTGCTGTCCCCGAATTTGTGCTCTTGACTGAAATGTTCCTGTGCAGAGAATGACAAATGCTTTTGATCCATCAAATCATATAATGAGAATCTATAACCTTACTAATGATAAGCAGTCTAAGTATATTGTGTGCATATATTTGTATATATAAAACTAAATCCACTTTTTCTGTTTTAGAAGGGCTCCATTTAATATCCCATTACAGCAGCTGTATTACTTTCCAAAGGAAATCTGTTTGTTTCTGTCTATAATATTCATCTGCAGTAGGGAAGGAGTACACGAGTTACACACAGTCATCCCACTGGCTCTGTTCTCCTCTTTACTTGATACTCAGTTCACCCACCCAGTGTCCATTTCTACATCTCTAACAATATACTAGTTCAAGTATTCCTTCAGGACTGTCTAGCATTTCAAACTCACTTTCTTCTGCAGCACAGGGATCATCTGCCTAGTATGCAAAATATGCTTCTGTTTCTTATACTCGCAATTCCCAATATTTCCTATGTTGTACTCTCAGTCATTGAACTTTGGCTAGCATTTAAATTTTCCATGGTGTTATGATTTCACTTGCACTTACCTCTTTTAGTTACCCTGCAGCCAAGTAGTACCACTACTTCTTCCTCCTAGAATCTGTACTTTCTCACCTCAATCTTTTTAAAAATTTATTTATTTTTGGTATGGAGGATGAAACTCAGGACCTTGCACTCACCAGTCAAACACTATAACCACCAAATTAAATCGCTGTCCCTTCATTTTATTTCTTTATTTAATCCTTCTATTCAAAGAACTGATTTCTATAAATATTTCATTATCTGTAAAAACTCTACTTAAAAAGTTTTCTTTTCCATGCAGGCTTAACTCTAGCAGAAGAAATGAAATATCCTGTATTTAAGGACTCATACAGGAACTTCTCTGGGGGGAACTAGAGCAGTCCACCTCTGAAACTCTTCTTTAAAAACTTAATAATTTCTCTTCTGAGTCTTCATTAACATTCTAACTGACTGAAAATGTCATCAATTCAAAATGAAAGTGATATATTTAAATATATGTATATATCCGGTGCCAGTGTACATAGCACTGGACACCTAACTAGGTGTAATGTTTAAAAAAAAGTGAGATTCAGTCAAAGCTTCTCTCTTGAGATATCAAATACGTGCGTCCATTTCTGAACAATTAGATTATCCATGACAGTACTTCATATTAAGCCCCTCAGATTAGTGACCAACTGAGTCCGTGTCACTTTCCTCCACTCCCCCTTTGCTTCCCCTCCCTCCCACTGAATTGTACATATTTTTCAAGAGAAGAAGGATCTTTAATGCTGCTCTTGTTACTCTTGCTACTTTCTTACTTCTTATTATCTATCTCTGTTTCTAGTCTGGCTGACTTTTATTAATTCATCAAAGGGCATGTGAAATGGCCTGTCTTTAAGGACTCATACTCGAACTTCTCTGGGGAACTTAATCAGGCCCTCATATAACCCTTACTAGCCACGTCAGATATATGTTTGAACGCAAGAATAACTAGCCTGCCATAGCCTAGGATTTACATTGTAGTAGCACAATAAAAATCACATCTGGGCAACAATTATTGTATAAATGTATTTATAAATTTACTCATTTTTGGAGACATTACAAGTGAGTGATGTGAATTCATATCATATGTTAACACACTTGAATAACTTTTCACTTTAAGTATTTTCTTGTCAGAGAGGTACACATCCTTCTTTTTCACTTTTAGCTGGTGTAGCATACCCCACTGAACCTGTTTCCTAGGCTCTGAGTTATATAAAGAGAATTTGGATTTTCTGTGTCTTTAATTTTCTTCTCATCGATATCAACAAAAAGGAGAAAGGAATAAGATAAAAAGGTAGGGAGGAAAGAAAAGAGGAAAGACATAAAGACTGAAGAAATATATATTTCTTTATTTTAGAAAAGAGATTCATAATTATAACTGCATTTGTCCAGGCTAAGAATGATACAATTACTTTTATATGTATGATGTTTGACTCATAGCCTCTGTCTTATGAAAGTGTAATCAGTTTTAATGGGAGGTGACTAAATTAAAAGGACAGAGACACTTCAAGGTCTAATACATTAACCATATTAAGCCCCTCTCTCTGTAGGAACCGTGTCAACCACTTGGTAGAGAATAAGCAAATAAAGATGATTTCACAGAATTTATTAACATATGTATCTTAAACCAGGAGTCATGATTCTTCCCCACAATACCAGCACCATGAGGTTGGGGAAGAAGGGCTGCTACAAATTCAAAGCCAGTTTGAATTATATAGCAAGATCCTATTTTAACCTCCCCTCCAAAAACTCTCCCAAAACAAAAGGACAGGCATCTCAAAATAGTGGAAAAATGCACGCATGTGTACACATATGTGCTTATTAAAATCTAGTTTTCAGTACAATAATCTTGAAGCTTGTGCTTACCATAAGGAAGCACAACATACTTTGTCTGATGAGCTATTGTATCTACTGAAATTCATCCACACAACTGTAATCTACTCTTCATTGCCTGTTACAAGTTTAAAGATTCTTCCCAAAAGAGTTATAATAAAATGTATTTTTAATATGGAAATATATTATGTAGAATAGGTGTCATTTTAATGCTACTTCATGATATTTTCTATTTTTCAATATCTTTAGGAAAACTCAGTTTTATGTTGTAAAACATGATATAAAGGTTATTCAGGGTAGAATATACAGCAGGAATTGGATATAGAATAGCAGTCCAAATTTTTTTCTTCTTTTGTGAAAAGATTACAATAACAGATTCTAAAGCAACTTTCAAATTTTAGAGAGATATTGTTTTACTAGCATAAGGTAAAATGGGTAGATTGCTATAGACTGACTCTGTGGCACAAATTTCCTAGGTTCCTAACTCATTATTCAAATCCATTGTATATGTCTACATGTCCACCAATTAAATTTCTATGTTGTTTCTTTTAAGCACATTCACTAAAGCTGAGGTGTATCCTTACAATGTTGTTTCCAAACTGGTAAAAGAAAAAAATTAGCTGGATGTCTCTACTACAAAATCTTAGTTAGGGGCCATGGATTATCTCAGTGTTTCTGGTATCTATCTGACAAGCACAAGGTCTGGATTTTGATCCCAGGTAACCATATCATACCACAATGCCTTGGCATGGTAACTCGCCTGTAAGCCCAGCACTCAATAACTGCTTACCACAGTGCTGGGAGTGGTGGCTCATGCCTGTAATCCCAGCACTCAAGAGGTAGAGGAAAGAGGATTTGATGGGAGTTTGAGGCTGGCCTGGGCTACATAGTGAGTTCAGGGCCAGCCTGAACTACAGAAGTGAGACCTTCTCAAAAAAATAGAATATAGTTATAGAGCTATGCTCTTAGTTATATGTTTTTCATAAGAGAGTACACTGTAGCTTATGTTATTTTCTTTGTTCAAATGAGAGTGAAATCACTTTCTATTTTCTACATTGTAACTGATAATTTTGCTTTATGTTTCACTCAACACTATATTTTAGGCTATCTTGATGAATTTACAATTAAATCTAATTATAGTGAATAGTTACTGAAAAAAAAAACTTTAAATAATCTTACTTCTATATCTTTTTTTTTTTTTTTTTAGGTTTTTTTGAGACAGGGTCTCGCTTTTTGTGGTTCAGGCTGGCCCTGAGCTCAGCCTCAAACTCACATCACAATCCTCCTGCCTCTGCCTCCCAAGTGCTGGGATTACAGGCGTGAGCCACCACGCCCGGCACTATTACTTCTATATCTTGGCCTCACAGAAATACATGAAGTCCATGTATTTCTAGCATGCTGAACTGACTTCCCTAGCATCTGTCTCCTAGAATTTTGTTATCTACTGTTTTCGTTTTTTTTTTTTTAAATAATTGATTTTCAGGAAAATAGAACCTGAATTGACCTGCCTTCAAAACATTTTACTATATTGTTTAATGACTTTATTCAGTATGTTTTTATGTGGGTTAACATTTTATCATTTCTGCCTATATCTGAATTCCAATTGCTTCCATAACTCAATAACTACCAATGCCTACCTCTGGACAAGCCCACACGTTTTCTCCATTCTATGTGGTAAAACAAAAATCTCTCAGTTACAATTTCTGATGGCACCAAATCACAAGATCTTCTTATATCTAACCTCCTAAGAATTTAGCAAAACTTCTGAATAAAAGCAAAAAATGTTTAGTGGGAGAAATAAAATGAGAAGAGCCAGAAAGATATGCTATTATTCTCTAATGGAGTGGTTTATTACAGAAATAACCCATGACATTTGTCAAAGATATGTGTGACAAGGAAGGTGAACTGACAACTTGACTGGGTTGGGAGCTGCCTGTCCAACTCTCATTGTGAGACCAAATACGCAACCCCCACAAGTTAAAGGAGGAAAGGTTTATTTTAGCTCACACTTTGTACAGGTTTCAGTCCAAAGCTACCTGGAGCCAAGCAGAGCGGCATGGTACAGGACAAACAGTCCACGCAGGCAGGCCGGAAGCAGCAAAAGTGACCCTTTTCGAGTCTTATCCCATTTAAACCATAAGCCTATTGAATGGTGCCACCCACACCTGTCATCCATACCCAGAACTATGATACAGCAATTTACATGTCACACATCCTTAATAAATGTTCATACACTTTAATCCACCATCACATACCCATGATACAGATCCAGGCACCTGCCCACAAACCCTTATCTATCTATGAGTGCAGGATGCTTTGAAGACATCTGATACAAGCCATCATACTGCTAATGGGAATAGTACAGCACACCTCTGAGTGTGCCTGGGTGGTGTGACCTTAGGGTCCATATCTTCTCATTCGCCTCGCTAGCACTGTTCCTTTGTCCTACTTCCTGTTCACCATGAACTAAGCAGCTGACAGTGGATGTTATTCCCTGAAACCATGAGTCACATTCAATATCTCTCTCTCTCTCTCTCCCTCTCTCTCTCGGTGGGTGTTATGTGTGCTCTAAATACAGGGATAAGACTAATTCACCCTGTAGAATACCACCTGCAGCTGATTATTTATATAGAAGTGATTCGAGTTCTAAAATAAGATCTTGCATATTTTCCATCTTTTTCATCCTCACTGTCAAGAATTTCATCCCCTCAAATAAAGAGCCAACATGTGTTTCTATATTATATCTGTTTTCTAGAGGTCTATAAATTACTTCTATGCAAATTTCAGTTTTTATTATAACTTGAAGAAAATGCTGACAAATATCGTTATGATGGTATCAACTCAAGTAGAAGAGCCCCAAATAGGAGATAAGTAATGCAGACTGACCGCTCAACCTCCGAGTATTCCCTCCTCTCACATCACATCTTTTCTTCAACTTGTGTGCTCCAAATCAAAACAGATGGTGGTCAGCCCCGGAGAAGTCCAAATCCTGAGGGGTGGATGAGACATGGGACAGGGCTGGATGTAACGCTAGTTCTCTGAGACAGCCAGCGGAAAGGAGGATAATGGGAATACAGCAAAGATGGAAAAGGAAGTAGACGTGCAGAAAAAATTCTGGTTACAGGAGACCGTGTGATGGAAATGATATCTGACATAGTTGTTCATGGTTGTAATTTATGGCTCCAATAAGAACCAACCATTACTGATTGGTTTGCCCATGTGTTAACTCAGTTTCTTTCAAATATCTTTTATTTTTCCCCAGAAGCAAATTTGCAACAGTGTTCTGTTATTTGCAGCAAGGATTTTAATTGTGATGCTTCCAAATCTTAATCTCTTGTATTACATTAGACCTGCTAGTTTCTGAACACTTTTCCTGATGATTGTTTTTATAAAATATTTTTAATTCTCATTTTAAGAGCCAACAACTTCACATATTTAAGTAGAATTACCTAAATCCCACTCAGTAATCCCATTAAGGAGAATGCCTGCCACGTACTTTGTGCTCGACAAATGTTAGTTTAGTTAAATTGAGTGGCATTTCAGATATGGATAATGAAATAATCCTAATAATTCACTTGCATAGAATTTGATAAAACTTAGTATGCTATGCAAGTGTTATCAATGGCAGAATATAGAAAAAATTTATTTATGAAAGAAATTTATATACATTTAGGAAATTTTTCCTGAAGCTTATATGTAATATGTATAATGTGAACAAATAATAGTGAACTCCGCACAAACACTAAAACAATATATGTTCTTCCTTCTAAGGATCAATACTCTGAAAGGTTATCATGTACTTCTTTGCATAGTAACAAAGGCCAAAAACACTGAAAAGCTTCAAAATCAATACATATATTGAAGAGCTGCTGAAACCCATGAAGACAAGAAATCAAATGGAAGAAATGACAAAAAAATACACCATTATCACATTATATAAGATAACAAGGATTAAAACAAAATTTACTGTTTAAAAGATAATATATTTCATAACAGAACACACATTGTTGGAAATTTTATTGTTCTTTTTTGTCAGTGCATATCTACTGTAATAGAAATTTCATAAATCTTATGATTGTATTGCATACCAATATCTAATTCATAAACCACTGCAAAGCAAAATGCTATCACTAATATTTCTAAACATTACATTTTATTTAGGACTTTTATTTCTTTATTTTTTCTCATATTGGTATAAAGTCACCTTGTAATTACTTTACATTATGTAAATAAGGTCTCTGTAGAGAGTGTTGGCCATATACGGTAACCTCATCCTCTTCTTGCTCACTTGATCCTTTCCTTTTTTTTCCCCATTGACTACACTGGTTGCAAGAGAGAGGACAGAGGACTTTGCATAATCTTTAGAGGCTTCTATCCAAGGTATGAAGTAGGATAAAAAGAGAAAGTGATAGTAATAAAAAAAATGGAAACAAAGCTCATGTATATAGGGGGTGGGAGCTTGCAGAGTGGGCTGGGGAAGGGGAAAAATGAGAATCAAGTCATATCATATTCTGGTACAAACTCTCAATGTTTAATGTGACGATGATGTGTATTTATAATGTATCAATAAAAATTTGAATTAAAAAAACAACCAAAAAATGAGAATCAAGTTATGTCATATCCTGCTACAAACTCTCAATGTTGAATGTGATATTGATGTGTATACGTAATGTACCGATAAAGATTTGAAATAAAAAAACAGTAAATTCATTAAAAGAGAGAGAGAAAGAGAGAGAGAAAGGGCTGACCATAAAGGAAAACTGAATGCAATATATATATATATATATAGAGAGAGAGAGAGAGAGAGAGAATGGATAGACCACAAACTGTGCAATAAAAGGAGATTCATGTTTGCCTAAGAACTTTTTACATTAACCTAGAACATTTACTTTCTTGCAATAATTCATTTAAATTCCTGTTTCCTGTTTCCCCAATGTTTTCTAACATACATAATTTATTTGAGATGAACAACTAACTTTCTACCTTCCCTATGAATATTAGCCTAAACTTAAAGTAGCAATTTTTCGAAACCATTTTAACCTGTTTCGTTGATATAATAATTTATTCTTACTCTATATTATTGCTTCACACAAAATCATATAAAGTCTTTAAGAGATTACTGTTTTGTACAGTAAAAAACAGGTATTAATTTAATAAACTATGTGCAATAAAATATGTTTTAAAATTTTGATTATTTTAAAAGCTACTTTCTATTTTTCAGATTAATAAAAGCTTATTAGGTAATTGCTTTTATAATTTCATTCTCTAACTTACCGCTGACAAGACATATTATCTCTTTAGAAAAAAAGAAAAATGTACAAATTGGTTCAAAATAAGTTATAACAAATTCTTTGAGAAGATACTGTAACATAAAAATGTCATTGATTGTCTTTGTGTATTTACTGTTTCCTTAATTAATTATATATATGTTGAAGAAATCAAAAAAGACATTGAATATGTATATATTTTTATTTACTAGTATATTTTCATGGTATAATATGAAACTATTTGAAGTGACTTTGTCATAATCAAAGTTCTTTAGGGGAAAAAAATAACAGATAAGTGTAAATAGTTAAAGCATGCATTCCTTCATTTGTAAACCAAAAGGAAATGGTCTCCAAATTATGGACAAGGAAATTGCACGATTCTGCTCCAGTCTCCCAAAATTGGATATGCTATTTCAGATAAGGCACTTGCATATCCACAGATTTTAATATGTGAGGGGGATTCCACTGGACACTGAGGGACAGCTCTAGCAAATTTGATATCTATGTTTTGCTTGTCGACTTCATTCCCAGATAAGGAAAGGAATATGTTTTACCAATATCTGAAGAATGCTGTACAGTGAAAAATTAAAACAATAAAGACAGGCATCCTAAAAATATACCTGAGGTATTTTTGTATAACCAATACTCTTCTATTATAATGGTATACACAATATTTCTAGGTACTTATTGTTATACACTAGAACCTCAACCTATGACTAGTTTGATATACAAACAACTTGGCTTATGACAAGAATTTTAGTTTTAACTTATGAACAAAGTCTTGAGTTACTACTAGAATATTGGCCTCTTGTGTTTCCAAATGATCTCAGATACAGATTTAAGCTTTAAGAGTTTTGGAAGGTAAATTATAACATCTTTTCCTATATGGGGTTAATTGAGAAATCCTGGGAAAATGTCTAAGAACACTGATGTATGCCTGAATAGAGGAGAGAGACTTTGGAGCATGTAGGAAGGACCCTGAGCCTTCTGCTGACCAGCTTGAATGACAGCCAGCCCTCATGAATGAATTGAGTTCATACATCACAGATTAATATAAAGGACAATATATGTATTTTAACATATACATATACTTTAATAAAAATATGTTAATTTCAAAAGTATTTATTTTAGATTGTATCTCATTTGTAATAATTATAAAGAATACATATGTTGATTTGGCTGCCAGGAAGTAAAGTCACATAGGATTAATTTAACTTTTTCATTTATTTTATGTGAGAAAATAACTAACATACAAAAACCTAGCTCACTCCTATTACTTAGCTATTTTTTTCTACCAAACTTATAATTATACAACTTACCTGCACTCAATTTATTTAAACTAAAAACAAACATCATTTTAGATCTTTAAATCTGTGCATTATATTTTGTTGAAAACATGTGTAAGAATAAGAATGAAGAGAAAGTACAGAAGAATGACTGCTATCTCAGAATTAGACAACAAATGTTTGTGAGGCTGCGAAATAAAAAGAACTCTTCTCCACTGTTGATTGCAGTGTAGACTTGCACGAGCCCTGTCATTGTGGAGATTCCTCAAAAAGCTATTGATTAGAGGTCCCATTTGACTGGACTATTCCTATGCAAGGCATATACATGAAAAAATTGAAAGATTCATATCATAGTGACATAGTGCACCCATGTTTATAGTAGCTCAGTTAGTGATAGCTAAATTTTGGA
This sequence comes from Petromus typicus, assembly GCA_004026965.1. Classification (NCBI taxonomy): domain Eukaryota; kingdom Metazoa; phylum Chordata; class Mammalia; order Rodentia; family Petromuridae; genus Petromus; species Petromus typicus. The sequence goes on from PVIR01013791.1 coordinate 35,545, forward strand.
AACAATTCAAATGTCCATCAATGGGCGAGTGGATAAAGAAGATGTGGTTCTTTTGTAGAATGGAGTATTACTCTACCATACAAAATGATAAGACTGAGTCAATCATACTCAAATGGATGTACCTGAGGACATCCTCATAAGTGAATTGAACAGGTGACAGATGTGTAAATATCTATCTTTTCTCTAGTAGAAAATGAAGATGTGAGTTCTAGAATATATAGTAGGTATTGTGAAATAGAAAATATTTAAAAGGGAAGAGAGTGTAGTGGTAAATAATGAGGGGAAAATTATGCGATGTAAATAAAAAATGGAAACAAAACCTATGTATGTAGGGGCAGGGAGTTGTAGGTGGGTAGCAGAATGGGAAAAAATGAGGATTAAGTTGTGTCATATCATATACTGGTACAAATTCTCAATACTAAAGGTGACCATGATGTGTATATATAATATACCAATAAAGATTTGAAATTAAGAAAAAATAATATAGATCAGTCGGAATTTATGAATTTCACTCATACTTAATAATTACATAACAGAACACACAATAAAGTTCATATTGTATATAAAGGAATGGATGGCAGTGATGTCAGTAATACCATTTTTACTAAAAATCAGTGTTGATGACCTGAAATAATGTCTTTTTAATAAGCACGCATGGGGATAGGTTAATGGTGTTAATTCAGGTATCCATCAGATTTTTATTAATTTCACTTAAAATGTAATACAAATTTCCACTTATAGGGAGAAAAACAGTGTGAGGGGTTTGATTTCTAGCATTAAACCGTGATATATTTCTACATAGGTCATTGAAGTAGGTAGAGTGAGATATATTAAAAGAATCATATTTTAAATTCTAGAAATTCCAATTCATGCATAGGTTTTTGGGGAGGTTTTTTGTTTGTTTATCTGTTTTTGTTTTTGTTTGTTTGTTTGTTTGTTTGTTTTGAGACAGGGTCTCCTTTTGTAGTTCAGTCTTTTCCCTGAGCTCACTATGTATCCAAGTGAGCCTGGAACTCATAGGAATCCTCCTGCCTCTGCCTCCCGAATGCTTAATGGGAATTGAACTCAGCACCCTGAGCTGGCAAGGCAGGCACCAGAATCACTGAGCTAAATTTCTGGCCCCATGCTTAGTTATTTTTATTAACCAATTTATAGGCTCTTTGCAAACTGGAGTTATACTGTTTTGTATATTTTTTAAACTTTCCTCCTAATGTCTATATACTATAAGCATTAATATGCTTATTTAATAAAATATGAAGTTTTATGCAAGTATTTGTTTTATTAAGTAGACATTAGATATCTACATAGTTATTCTATTTATTGAGATAAAATTAATGTTTTAATAAAAAGAGTCTAAGAATGTAACTGCTTTTGTATATCCACATTTTTCAGTGCTTCCAGAGAAAGGACTGGTAAAACATGTGTTCTTATTAATAATAATAATTTTGTAACAGTTATCCAACCCAGTCTTTGCTTTAGACACACAATGGAGCAGAAGATAGATAATTTATTCATAGTGCTCCAGGCGTGCTGAAAGCACAACTCCAAACACCTCCCACTGTACAGTAGTCTGCACTTTAAGAACTGATAATTTACATGATTACTTAGACTCTATTTGGTTTATACTGATAACTACTTAGACATAAGTTTTACAATCTAGTATAATATCTCTTCTTAAAAAGTAGATAACACATGATAAAGAAGGTTTTAAACTTCCCTTGATTATAAGTGAAATCTTTTAGTTATTAAGCAATGTTTTATTTCAAGTATCTCTTAATGGTAAATATCTTGACAAAGTTATGATTAAGCTGTAGCTTATAGTTCTGTGTAATCTTCTTATAAAAATTAAAATACAGGGTATAATTGTGTGGTCAATATTCTGCACATAAAGAAAAAACCATATGATTCTAAAATCTCAACACATTTTAACTTTCTACATTTCCATATACTAGTACTTTAATTTTATAATAAATTGAAATTCAACATAAACACTTGTAATTCTTACAGTTTGTAGATTGTATATTAAATTCACTTTGTAAAATTTCCTATTATTTTTCCCATTTAAATTTTCTTGATTGATAAAAATTTAAATGATTGAACAGTAAAACTAAATTCTGGTTCATATTTCACTGTTTTTAACTATATCATGCTCTGAAGTACACACATATACATATTCACACACACATGCAGGCTATAGACACACAGTGGAGCAGACTGAAACCTTATACTGAAATCAATTCCTCTCCATGAGGTTGCCAAGTCACCTTTTTAGGAGGATTGAGTCTATGGAATATTGTCGTTTGATACTCCAAAAAGTCCTTGGATTACTAAAATTTTCTGGTAGACATATTCCACAAATCTATGGAATTTATATTTACAAAGTGTAAAAGACTCTAAGGCAGAAACTTTGTGCTAAGAAAGTCCATAAATATGCATTTTCCAGAAAATATTAATGTTTACCAGAAAGGAGATGTTAGCCTATCTTGCTTTAACTATGGACATTTTCCATTCTCTATGGATGGAGAGGAGAGGCTCACAACTTCAATGTCTTCCTCCATTCCAAGTCCTCACTCTACATGTCCCTGCCACATATTCCCCAAGTATATTTTCATAATTTATGATAAAATGCATTAAACAAATGAATGAGTCCGTACGGAGACACTACGCTCTCAGCAACCTATATCCTGAAGAATAGATAGGCACTCGATAGGTATATTATTTGTGACTACCTAATCTCCAATCAGTTTCAAGATGGTTTGTTATTCTTTAACTCAGTTCAATTACCCTATTTTCCCTCCACAGATTGTAACTGTGTAACTTTTCATTTATGTTGTGAACAGCAATTAATTGAGGTATCTAATCTTTTGTAAGAATAATTTCTCTTGCTTTTCCAGCCATCTTCCCTAACAATTATGCCAAAAGAATTTTCCATTCCTCTTCATGAAATAATTTCCCAGCTAATACATACATACATATATATACATACATATATATATAGTAGCTGAGGGCAAGGAGGGTTTTTCCAAAGCCAATTTATATGTTAGAATTCATTTGGCAGAAATATAAATATTCCAAGATATGAAGGAAGAAATTTCTAAGAGATAAAGCAAGCGAAAGTACATATCCTGTTACATATGGCATAGATAAAAAAGGGAAAGGTAATTAAGTGAAGTGCACCAAGGAGAAAAATCACTATATCAGAAAAGTAAACAAAAGTTGTATCTAGAAGCTTCACTTGGAGTATGGCTGGAAGAATCTTGGAATATCTTTGAACATTCTTTAAGGTTGAAGAGTCAGATGACCTAATATTTTCAAGTAGAAGCCTGGGATGGCTTGTCATAATACACTAGATGAAGAACAGAGGGTAAAGAAGTTTGTTTTTGTTTGTTTGTTTAAGTAAGCATATTTCAAAAGGAAAAATGTTAAACTAAATTTAGAATGTTTTTATTTTACTAAATTTTTGACAAGAATTTTATTTTATTTATTTATTTATTTATTTATTTGTTTGTTTTTTTGAGACAGGGTCTCGCTTTGTAGTTCAGGCCGACCCTGAACTCAGCCTCCAACTCACATCACAGCAATCCTCCTGCCTCTGCCTCCCGAGTGCTGGTATTACAGGCATGAGCCACCACGACCGGCACTGTGGTATGTGGTACTGGTTGCTGCTGGGGTGAGTCTCCACGCCCAGTATTGTTTTGTGGTTACCAGGGATCGAACTCGGGCCCTTGCACCTGCAAGACAGGCGCCAGAACCACTAAGCTATATCCCCGGCCCTTGACAAGAATATTTTAGACACAGAAATGATTGAATGTCAAAAGCAAAATAGCAACACTAAAACATAAGTTGATCTTTTTTACACAGTAAAGTTTTTATAAAGATATTTTTGGGGAGTTATGCCTGCGCACTAAACTATTTATCATTTAAAATACTAGATTTAGTATCTTACATATAAGATGTTCCCTTATCCGATGGAATTCCTTTCAAGTTTTTTAACCATCTGAGATATCCTTTTATGTATAAAGAAATATTTTGAAAGGGAATAAATACATTATTGGTTTTCCCCAGATGAAATAAACAGTTATTTCACAGAATTCAGCAACAGAATAGCTTCTGCTTAATTCTTCCTTTTTTCCTTGTTGATAGGCTCCGTAAGCCATTTTAAGTTGAACTTAATGAAAATGAATACCTGTATTATGTTCCATTCACAGGATAACATAATTGGAATCCTTTTGACTGAAGAGAAGGAAATAAGGAAAGCTAATAAATACAAATATAATGCTGCTTTGTAGAAGAATAAGTACATAGGCACTGTAACTGTTCACGCTGTGAGAGACATGGCGATTATTTGAAAATTGCATCATTTGGCATCATCCTCCTCGTATATCCCTTGAAAATTCAATTACTCATTTCTATACCTGCAGATCACCGAGAAATGAACTCTAATGAACACAATTCTGCACGGGTTGGTGCTTTTACTCCTATTTCTCTGTAGCGGTCCCCAAGATCAGGAAGAGAGATTGAGATCTGAAAGCCAATCTTTCTTGCTTTTTTTTTTAATTGAAATCTTTATTGGTGCATTACATATACACATCATGATTGCACTAAACAATGGAAATTTGCACCATATATGACACAATTTAATTCTTATTTTTTCCCATACCCCTACCCACCCTCCCACCCCCTCCCCCTATATAAATAAACTTTATTTTCTTTCTTTTTTGTTATTATCTCATTGTTTTCCCCTTAACTCCATTTCACTTTGAGAACTTTCTATTTCACAATATATAACAAACATTCTAGAACTCACTTACATCTTCATTTTCTTATACCAGAGAAAAGATACAATATTTACACATCTGCAACCTATTTATTTCACTTATGAGGATGTCATCAAGGTTCGTCCATTTAAGTATAAATGATTCAAACTTTTTTACATTTTACATTTTACATTTTTTTAATCATTTTACATTTTTTTAATCTTTATTGGTACATTAAATATACACATCATGATTGCACTCCATAATGGGGATTTGTACCAGTAGAAGACACAACTTAATTCTCATTTTTTTCCATAGCCCTACCCACCCTACCACCCCCCCATATACATAAAATTTGTTTCCTTACTTTTTTGTTACAATGTCAACATTGTCCCCTTTCACCTTTTTTTACATTGAGCATTTTCTATTTCACAATATATAACATGCAATGCTAGGACTCATTTACATCTTCAAACTTTCATCTGGAACCACAAAAGACCTAGAATAGCCAAAGCAATTCTAAGCAACAGGGACATGGTGGGGGGTATCACAACTCTGAACCTGAAACTATACTATAAAGCCACTGTGATAAAAACTGCATGGTACTGGCAAAGTAACAGACCCGAGGATCAATGGAGTAGACTAGAAGATCCAGAAACTACTCCACATACACAGAGCCACCTCATCTTTGACAAAGGAGCCAAAAATCCTCAATGGAGGAAAGATAGCCTCTTTAACAAATGGTGCTGGAAAAACTGGGCTTTAACTTGCCAAATGCTAAAACTAGATCTAACTCTTTCACAGTGTACCAAGCTAAAATATAAGGGGATAAGAGACCTAAATATTAAAACAGACACTCTAAACCTACTACAAAACAGGTTAGGTAAAACTCTTGAAGACAGTGGCTTAGGGAAAGACTTCATGAACAACTTCTATAGCACAGGAAATGGCTGAGGAAATCAACAAATGGGACCTCATTCTTTTAAAAAGCTTCTGCACAGCAAAGGAAACCACCAACAGTGCAAACAGGCAACCAACAATGTGGGAAAAAATCTTTACCAGCTGTTCCTCAGATAAAGGGCTATTATCTAGAATATATAAAGAACTCAAAAACATCAGCCCACCCAAATTTAATGACCCAATTCAAAAATGGGCATCTGAAATGAACAGATATTTTTCAGAGGAAGAAGTAAGAGCAGCTAAGAAGCACATGAAGAAATGCTCAACATCATTAGTCATTCGAGAGATGCAGATGAAAACAACATTGAGATTTCATCTCACTCCACATAGAATGGCTGCCATTTCAGAATCAG
>PVIR01013792.1:0-41570 GCA_004026965.1 Petromus typicus
TCTGCTAAACTGTCTGCTTTGTCTCAGGCTTTGCTGGCCATGTATTTGTAAACATTATATAATGTAAGGCATTGCTGACTATAAAGCATTGGATTGAATATATATATATATATATATATATATATATATATATATATATATATATATATAATCTGTTATATCTCTGTCTCTGTCTCTCTCTCTCTTTTTTTTTTTTTTTTTTAGTTTTTTGAGACAGGGTGTCGCTTTGTAGTTCAGGCTGGTCCTGAACTCAGCTTTGAACTCAGCAGTCTTCCTGTCTCTACCTCCCGAGTTCTGGGATTATAGATGTGAGCCACCATGCCTGGTATTGTGGTACGTGGTACTGACTGCCGGTAGACGTGAGTGTCCATGCCTGTCACTGTTGTATGTGGTTTCCAAAGATTGAGCCCAGGCCCTTGTGTTTGCAAGACAGGCGTTGGAGCCACTGAGCTAAATCCCCGGCTCCTCTCTCTCTCTCTCTCTCTTTGCACTTTGTAGTGTAGTAGTCACTAGACACGTGTGGTGCTCTCTCTTTCTCTTTCTCTCATTCTCTCTCTCAATCTTATTAGCTCTAAACACCTTAGCATAAATTACCTGAATGTCCAGTGCTAACTGACTGAGAGCTGCTTTGGTGAGGCAGACAGCCACCAGGGGCCTGACATCAGCTTCATAAGCGCAATGGAGGTAAAATACAGTGAGAGAGCTAAGCATGGGTTTTCTGTCTGTGTGTATTTATAAGGGTGCACACAGAACCTCTCCTGAGGTGGTGGAAGGACTTGAGCAGGGGGACAATGGTGCCCCACTACCCATTCCTTGGAGGCCCCCTTCTGCTCAGTGTTCACCTCAACTATAATGAAGGAAATTGTCTGCGAACATCAAGCTGCTTCTGCCAGCTCTGCATTACTCAGTGCCAGCAGCAAGACCTCTCACTCCAGGTTGGGCTCCAGGACTCCCATTCTCACCTCCCTTTCTCAAAACAGAAGCTGAAATTTGCTGGGTGTTAATTATGCCCCCTCAGTCAGCCAAGCTGTGATCAAGAGCAGAATCCCCTGCTTGAGGCATGTGCTGGCGACAGCAGGATGGTGCGGCTGCAACTTCTATCCCTCTTCCTTCCTTTCTCATCACAGCAACAAAAACAAACATTTATAGAGAGCTCTGTACTGGGAACTGTACTAGAACATTCCATCCATCTCCTTAGTCCAAATCTTCAAGCAAATAGTTTACTTGAGGATCAAAGTTTGGGGAGGACAAGTCACTCTTCAAAGGTCAGATGTGTTATTTCATTGTTGAGCTAAAGTTCGAAATCACTCTGGCTTCCCTAGTAGGCTCTTCTCACATGGCCTCCTTTCTCTTTATTCTCCTTCTTTCCCTTCCTACATTTCTCTCCACCTCAAATGAGACATATGGAAGCCAGAGGTCCTGAGTTCTGACCTGGTAGCCTCTGTGACTGAGTGTCCCCACTATGGGAAACAGCCACCCAACAGATGCTCACCCACATGGCTATTTCTTTGGTCTTCATTGTTTTAAACTTTAGGATGTTACATACAAAAATCTGAAATGCTGACTTGTCTTGAGAAGTGAAGATGCCATTGTATGGGCCTTGCATTGCCATATGCAAATGGCTGGAGGAAACTTTATGGTTAGCTGGCTTCATTCATCGAGGCTTTGCTTTCTGACTTGTCACCGCCCTCACTACTCCTCATGGCTTCCTGCCTAGTCCATTATTTACTTAGCTCTTTGAATTTGTAACCACTAGGTAAGACAACTTCCAAAATGCCTCTCAGCTCTTCTTGTAAGTTGTGCCCTTCATTGAAATGAAAATCAAGACAGCAGCTCTTGGAGAGTTTATTTTGAGTGTCATCTGGTTTGAACGGTGTTAAAATGTGTCAAGTGGCAGAAGATTGGGAGGAAAACAGTGGTTAAAGAAGGTGGGGGACACTTTTTTATGAATCTTGAAATGTTACTAACTTAGACACCTTTGGACAGTAAGGATGTCTGGCTGGATCCTGGGACACTATATGTGGCTAATCAAAAGCAGTGTGAGTAGACTGTAAATCTCAGAACAGCAGGCACCAGGTTATTTCCAGTACATAGCAGGCTATCTATGAACAGCTGTATGATGAGGGCACAGGTGAGCAGGTGGATGGATGGAGTAGGGTATATGAGCCCGATACCAAAAGAGCTGCTCTGGAAGAGGTCTTTTTGGAAGTCCTCTATATATAGATGGTGCCTTACTAATGGACACTTTCTCTCAGTTTCTAACCATGAGATATAAACATCTGGCTTACATACAAAACAGCACAACTGTTAAATCTCTGTAAATATATAAACTCTGTGATGTTTGGATACTGAGGAGACTGAGAGAATGTGATCCCCAAGCGTGTAAGCCAGCATGCCCACTTCGTTCTCAGAGGGACGGCATGGTGACTGGTTCCGGATTGAAGCATCAGAAAGATATCTCGACCTCCTGACATCTTCCTGTCTCACAGCCAGGCTACGACAGTCCTAGATGATGGACAGGTAGCAGCTGCTCTTGGAGGGGCTCTAAGAGAAGATTCTGGATGTACAGCTTTTTGCAAAATTCTATCACTTGGCAATAGCTAGAAGAAGAGTGTGCACGCTCTGAGCCAGCTGGGACCCCTGGTACGGACCAGCCTCTTGCTTTCATCCAGGCCCTGTGCTATAGAACACAGCTCAATCTAATGAATTTCAGAGATGGTGATAAGAGGGAGAAAAACAGTAGAGAAACATAAGAGGAAAGGGCATTAAGTTGCTAAGTGATGGAGCAGAGGTTGCTTTGCTTCCAGTGCACACAAAAACTCAGTGGTACAAAACATCTCCCCGGGGGGCCTGGGTTTCTTGCAGCCAGAGCTCTGAGAAGTCTACTTTGATTGGCTGAGCACTTATCTCATCTGCCCAGCCCTCATCTCATTACTGACCCCAAACCCTTATAACTCAGAAACCCTCACATCACTAATAAATTCAAAAGGGAGGTGGTTCTCAGGCAGTGACGTTCAGTTTGGCTGTACAATGATGGACACGTGGAATAATATTGATGACTGGCTCCTGGCTCCAGATATTTTGATTTCATCGGTGCAGACCAGCCTGGGCATTGGAATTTGGAATGCTTTCCAGGTAATTATAACTCAGAGCTGAGGCTGATAAGTCCTGGTTTCACCTGAGGAACCAAGCATGAGCTGTTCCTCACTTACCCCATCCCCTGAACAACTGTGTCTGTACTCTCCTGGTGAACCCCTATTTTGTGCCAAAAATGAGTAGAATCCTCTTCATCAGCATCCTTGTTCTTCTTCACTGGTTCCAGGCTAATTTTCAAGCCCTCTATTTACTCAGTTCTCTTGTTTTGTTTTTTACTCTGTTCCAAATGAACCACTTGCTGTGTGACATAGTGACACCTAGGAATCCAGAGGCAAGGGGCCCACTGACTTGGAGAAGGTTTTCCCATCATCCTTTGCTGAAGCTTTTGGGTCACTGAGAGTGGGGTGCCTGTGCAGAGGCAGTGCTCTGGGGAAGGTACTCGTAGGCAAAGTCATAGCATGTTTCACTCATCAATACCCTAGCTGCTAAGTAAAAGGGAATTGAGGGAACAGACAGAATTGAGGGGTAGGGTCTTGGGCAGCAAGCCATGGGCAGGATGGGGCTGGGCCAGGGCTAGCAAAGAGCACAAGAGACAAAACAGGGAGGGTGGTAAGTAGCGGGAGCTGATGAGTGGCCTGACACCAGGGAGGTCTGACGCGCGAGGAAGGTCCATAAGAAGGACTCTGTCTATCTGTACTTGGCTCTGTCTGGAGTAAATCAGTCTCATTCAGCACGGGGACTTCACACCGCAGGAAGAGACAGAAGCTCCTGGCTGAGCCACAGCCTCCGATAACCACATGAATGAGCACTGCCTTCTGCGTGGAGAACCCGACTTAATTGGTATTTCTCCTAATTATTGAATTTAATCACCACCTCTGCTGAGAAATAATTTTTGATTCAAATGAGAAATTAGTATCAGAAAAGAACAAGCAGTGGAAAATAAAAGCAATGGAGAATTCAGTGAAGGATGTCTTTTTAAGTGACTCTGCTGGAGTGTAATGAAGCATTACTTCCTCCTCCATTCCAACCACCTGACAGGTGTCAGAGGGTTAAGATCTCTGCATAGACTGCCACCCCTCAGCAGTCTTGGTTGGGAAGAAGCCTGGAGTCTCTGGCAATGGTGAGGCTGCGAAACCCCCACCGACACAACTTCCTTCTTTTATGTCTTCTGTGTCCTGCCACCTGGGCCTGGAAAACTGCTGCTGGACACAGGAAAACCTATAGCCTCTCTTTATAGGAGGCGTGTGTGTGTGTGTGTGTGTGTGTGTGTGTGTGTGTTACCAAAGAAGTAGAAGCAGGAGTTACTTTATGCCCTTCCAGAAATCATGTCTATGAAGCTAAGAGCTCCCAGGCCCACAGGTCAGGCTGTCCTGCTACATACGTACAGGAGACCCCCTGCACTCACAGTGGGCATTAGTCAAAGCATATGGTACATTCTTTTACCCATGGAAAAAGTGACATAAGTATTGCAGAGGTCAGAGGGGGTCCCTAAATGGTAGACGAAGTGACTCGCAAGTTCCCTTCTTATGGGTTCTGGGATTCTATGATCAGTTTTGGCAAGACTGAAAGGTCTGTGGGACCCAGAAGGGAGGGAAGATGGGATATCTGTGAAGCACATGCTCGGCATGGGATTGTTAAGAAGCACAGGGACAGAGGGAGAGGAAAGGGGCTCAGGTCCCCTTCCCCGACTGCTTGCACTCACAGGGAGCCTGCATGAAGTCTGATCTCACCAAGGGGTGTATGCAAGGCACTGAGATATGGGGAAGAGGCTACATTTTCCTTGACTTCCATCAGGTGAAGGGTTCCCTGGAAAAGGAACACCAGCACTGGATGCACAGGGTGGAGTGTAGTAGGATGCAGGGGGGAGAGAGAAGAGGTGAGTGTTTTCTGACTCCTCACCATGCACCAGGGTCTATGCTGGACACTCACGTTTTTACTCCCTATGACCACTGAGTGGGCATTCATTATCACCTGAAACCTATGAGCAATGACATGATTGACACATGAGGTTTAGAGAAGTGAAGTGATTTACCCACAGCCAGGGATTGAGTAAAACCCAGCCTGGTCTGAGTCAAGGCTTCTCTCTCATCTCCAAGGCTTAGAGCATGTGCTGCTCACTACAACACTGTTCTTTCTGAGTCAGTGTCCGTCCGGTCTATTAAACTCAATGCTGCTATAAGGAGTAATGCAACAGGACCTAGATTAAGCAGTAAGAGACTGGACATTTTGGAGACTGTATCCTGAAGCGTTTATGGGAATGCATCACTCACACTTCTCAGCTTTCTTTAACCGGTCTACTGGGAGATCTCCTCCCTAAACATGAGGCTCCAGCCAGGATGACACACCCACTGAATATCCTATCTCCCACCAGAGATGTAAGACATTGATAACAGCTTTCAGAGGTTTATTTTCTAGTGCACAAAAAATGGACACCAGTTTCAAGCTGGCATTTAAGTCCTTGTACATATGGTCTCAGGGGACCCTTTGACCTCTTCTTCCCATACCTCCTCTAACTCAGTCCAAAAGATACCACCTGGGCTGCTTTCCTTGTAATTCCCTTTACTCAAAACTCTATTCCTTTCCAGACAGAACTCCCCTTTGCAAAGTCTACCCTTAAAGTTATTTTTTCTGTAACATTTCCCCAATCCATTCTCCTTCTGGTCACTGGTAAGTTGTAGAGCTGCTCCTGCCTCACAACACCTCCAAAGTCATAGCCTCTAGCATCATCCTCAGAGGATCGAGACAAGGAGGAGACACAGAAGGACCTGCACAGGAACCCAGGTGAGAGGTGTCTCTTCCACACCTCATGGTCAGAGCTGGCACAAGGTGTGAGGCTGATTTCCAGTTCTGGTTCTCTTCGTTCCCTGCTTGTCCCAGGCATCCCAGACAAAGTCGGCTGCATTTGTCACAAGGCCACCGGAAAAGCCCTTTCTCTGCCTTGAATCATCAGTGAGAGATGAGGTCATCAGACCAGAAATGCCCGCCCAGCTCCAGGGTTCTCTGTCCCACATGGACACCTCCACCAACACCCCTCAATCTCCGCCAAGCCTGCAGCTCAAAGGACAAGTGTCACCATAGCAGCCGCTGTCCAGGTCTGACTGTCTGAGAAGCCGGTGGCATCACTCCTCTCTGCTGTGCACAGGAGCCCAGAGACACTGTTGGCTGAGACTCTCCGGAGTGCAGCAGCCTGTGTGTGTGCGGCACCCACCAGAGCAGCAGCAGTGTGTGAATAATGGGAGCTGTTTCTGACTTAATTAGATGCACATTCACGTTGTCCTCCCTAAAGCCTGCTAAGGTGGGATGGGGGTGGAGACCTCGTGCCTCCCTCCTCCTCGACCTGGATGCTCTCTGCCTTGCTCAGGTCCAAATACCTCTCACTGCAATGGCAGGGAGATCTTGCCCCATCCTTGTTTCCGTCATCCATCTTGCTCTTCCTCTCCTTCAGCCTTCCTTCTCTCCCATTCCCTCTCAGTTAGACTTCACCGGGCTCCCCATCATGTTAACCACCGTTCTTCTCTAGGCCCCTCTTGTATTCTCTCTCCTGTGTACAAGCAGCCCCTCTGTTGCACATCTGCTCCATCGCTGTGCTTGGTAATGATGGGTACAATCCAAAGCCAAGGCATTCTCAGGTTGTGTGAAGCCTAGCAAGGATGGGAGGAAGCAGTCTCTGTCTCCCCGAAGCTGTGTCTACAGGCTGCATATTTCCACCTCTCTTCCAACAAAGAGGATGTAATGTCAACAGCCTGCTGTGCCTGCCTCTGGTGGAGAAGGAAAAGCTTTTAGTAGATATGGATGAAAACCTACATTCTTTGTTTCCTCCTCTGGTGGTTTCTCAAGTTGGGTTGCTGTTGTATATATGTTGGGAAGGGGAGAGAGTTGGGGGAATACAGGGGAGGTTGTGTTGTGCACTGAAGGATATTTAGCATTCCTTGACTTTCACAAACTGATGCTAGTAAATGAGCATTCTTCTCCAAGTTTGGCAAGTCAAAAATATCTCCAGACATTACCCTAGCTGCCTAGTGTTCCCTAGGTGGCAAAACTGTCCGCCCTTAAGAACTGTTGTTCAGGTTTGGCTACTTGTGTAGGCATCTGTGCAGCTGGAATGTTAATACACAGTGCTCCATATCCGTGTCCCGTATCTGCTGGGCCTGCCCTTAGGTGCTCTGTTGCACCTGTCTCTGTGTCAGTATTTCTTTTTTTAGTTTTTCAAATGGAGTCACTGCCTACTTCACAAGATTAATATAATGAACAAAAGGGACACAAACTATGAAGCAGCATGTAACATTACGTAAAACACACCTAAGCACCGTACCATATTATATGCAAATAGGACTAAAGCGAGATACTCAAGGGAGAGTTAATTTTAAGTGATGAATAAGGAAACTCAGAACCAGAAACTCAGCTGATTAGACTCGGAGCTTCATCATACAAAAGGAGAGATGCAGCACTCAAGATAGTAAGAGAACAAAATGAAAGTAGAAGAGAGATTTTCATAAAAATTGAAGCTCTGGAAGTCACTATGGCTAGGAGGATAACAGTTACTCTTGGGTGGTTTCTCTGGTGGAGGGAATGATCTGAGAAGTTGAGAAAGCACCCTTTAACTCAGCGCTGAAAGGAAAGACTAGAATGATTTTAGAAGTGTTTCAGCTTAGCCGAAGAGGAAAATACCTAGAAGGAGGTATTTCACAAAAAGACAGCTTCGGAGGTGGGCTTGCTGGGGAGTGGTGTGGACACCTGCTCGTCTTGATTCCAAAAATCTCTTGTCCTATCTGAGCAACTGGGCCTCTCATTTTTCTTTGGGGAACCACCTGTTTCTCCTTCTCAGTCCATATGGTTTCAGGAGTAGTCATGAGTAAGTATCTATCACATCTGCCTGGTTGCAGCAACAGATGCAGGAGATGCATAATCCAAGCGAGGCCAGGCACAGCCAGTGAACATCCCCCGGGGTGATGTTCCTGCCTTCTGCTGAGATCGTAAACCTGGAGGGATAAAGGGATCCTGCCAGGAAGTCAGCCAACAAAGAAGAAGGCAGAACAACAGGTAGCCAGAGAGAAATTAGAGATGCTACCATTTGGGCAGAATCTATCCATACCTAAAGCCCAGAACTCATAGATATTTTTAGTAAAATGAATTCATAAATTTCACTTTAAAAATGTTGCCCAGTTCAGTTTCACTGGGTCTTCAGAAGTTGAACTAGTCCTTAGTAATAGAAGGCGTCAGTGTGGTAAAGCAGCAAAAAGGCTGGTAAAAGAGTCAGGGATTCTAGCCGTCTTACCCTTCTGAGCTTTAACTTGTACTCACCTGTCATATGAGAATGTTAAATAAGATTATGTTGAAATTCTAGTAAGTAGGGTGACCCTGACCACTGTGTGACCCATATTTGCTTACAAATAATGAGCACCAAAGCGTCCCCAGATCCAGTTACCAGGTGTTCTTTGGCTACTCTGTGTGACAGTGATGCACTTGTCCAAGGTTGGCCTTGAACAGAATTGTGAGTGAGGAAAGCTTTTCTCCCCTGGAAGCAGAACAGTCTTCCCCCAGTGATTCAACATGCTAAGCTCTTCATCTCAGAGCCTCTGTTTCCCACATGCAGCCACAAAATCAGATCTGATGGCATCAGATGTTTCCTCTGTATCCGAAGGAGATTTGAGTCTGCTTTTCCAAACAACTTGGGCAAATGGTGGCTCAGGCTGCTAATAATCCTTGCTGAGAGGCACTTTGTGGCCCTCAGGGATGCTGGCCAGAATGTGAGCTGTCACCAGTAACTTGTTATCCAGAAGGGTTACAGCCCCGAGACCAGCCAGACTCCTGATTCTCATGAGGGGACAATCCAAGTTAATGTCATTCCACAGTGGCCTTTAAAAGAGATCGGCACATCAGAGGAGATGCTTACAGGAAGGTCCTGGTATTAGCAAGTTGCAAAATGGAAATGCTTCCAGTCGTAGCAAGAGCCAGCAACACGAGTGCACTCCGGCTGAGGCTAATCCTGTTACTTGGAACTTGATCAGCACGCTCTGGCTCAAGCCTGATCTCAGGGAAGATTACAGCAGGGGGTTGCTTTTTATTGCTTGCTGTCTGCTTCAATGGAATTTCCTAAGTATGCGGCTGGGTTACAACAAGATTGCATCCTGTCTTTCCCCTTCCTCTTGACCAAAGCCCACAACATTCGCTGGGATTATAATTGTCATAAATAATTGTCATAAATTGGTGAGAATGTGCTACCGTGTGGATAAGCATCTCCAGTGGTCTACAAGTAAAAGGCTACTGCAAGATGGAATCCTTAAGAGATGGGGCCTTCTAAGACCATTATTAGTGGCATGCTCTTGAAAGAAACCATCGAACTCTGGCCCCGTTCTCTCTTTTTACATCCTGGATGATAAGGTGAGTGGTTTTGCCCCACTCTATGTGCCTATCATGATGAACTGCCTCCCTAAGTGCCCCAAATTCTGGAGCCAATCAAATATAGATTGAAACGTCTATCTAACGTTCCAAAAGGAACTTTTTCTCTCTTTAAGTTAATTGTCTTGGATGTTTCATTATAGTAGTGGATTGCTAACAAAGAAAGTTTATTTTGTCACCAGTGAAAATCAGCAATGAAAACTGATCTTCCAACTCTGTTTCTGAGCTCTAATTAGCACAATGAATATGACATCCTATAGATCCACTGGAGGAGACAACTCTACCTACTGAGATTTCAGCCGCCTCTTGGCTGCCATCAGGGACAGTGGTGCTGGGTGATCTTTGCTGGTAGGTGGAGTGGTGATCCATCCATGAGTCCTTGCATCCATAAACACACATGGGCAGGGGTGCCTGTGTTTCCCCTAGACCAGGGATCAGCAAACTTTTTCATAAAGGGCCAGACAGTAAACATTTTACCTTGTCCAGGCTATAAGTTCCCCATCTAAACTGTCCAAATTTGCTACTGTGGCTCAAAAGCCATAGGTAATATGTAAATAAACCACAGAGTTTTGTTCTAATATGACATTATTTACACAAGCTGATGGCTTTGGACGTGGCCCACTGGCCTAACTAGCTGACTTCTGGGAGAAGGGCCAGTGTAGACTCAGTAGCACAGTCTGCCTTTCTGATGTCTCCATTGTAGTTGGTGCTGCACAGAGACCCCCTTTTAAGTATAAGAATAGCTGCTACTGATGTAGCAAAGGGGTCAGAAAAGGGTCTTGAAAGCCCTCCTACAGCCCAGAGATAGGTTCTGGGTGGATGATGGAGAACTCTCCCAGTGTTTGTCTGTGATTGCACCATGGCCAAGAGCCTTTCAAGACACTGTGTAGGAGCCTCCACCCAGGACTAATGTCCCGACGGCCCACCTACTTAGCTTTGCGAGTTGTTCCATTTTGTGCTATAGAGTTATTTCCACAGTTTCAGATTCTATATCTTCCAGTTCAACTCACTGCAAACTGAAGATATTTGGGGGCAAAAGTATCTGTACTGAATATATATGTATATATTTTTCTTGTTATATTCTCTGATTAGTATAGTATAGTGACTATTTATATAATCTAGAGGTGATTTAAAGTGGTCGAGAAACTATGGTATATATATCCAAGGCTCTGAAATTGGAATGTAAAGGAAACATCTACTTCATACATTTATTGCAGTATTTTTCAAAATAGCCAAGATACTGAACCAATCAAGATATCAATAGACAAATACAATGTGACATATATATATATATATATATATATATACATGTATGTATATGATACATATACATATATATAATCTATGAAAACAAAGTATGACATTTATAGCAATATGGATGAAACTGGAGGATATTATGTAAAGTGAAATAAGTCAGACCCAGGAAGACAAAAATTGCATGTTCTCATTTACATATGGAAGACAAAAAGTTGATCACATAGAAATGGAGAAAAGAATAGCAATTGCCAAATCCTAAGGCAAGTGTGGGAGAGAGAGGGAAAGAGTGGGGATGGTTCATGGGCACAGGGGTGAATTTGGACAGGAGAAATAACTTGTAATGCCCTGTAGCAAGTAAAATAAGCTAGTCAACAACAACTACCTGAATATTTCAAAACAGTTAGTACCGAAGATTCTGAGTATTCTGCACAAAAGAAATGATACATGGCTAGGTGACAGGTATGGCAGTTACCATGACCTGATCGTTACATATTGTATACCTGTATTGAAATCTCATATTTCATTCTATATATAGGTAGTTATTATGTTGATAAAACCTAAAAAAATGTATAAAACTAAATAAAGTATATGGGAGGAAATGGATAGGCTATATGCAGATACTATGCCCTTTTCTATGAGATTTGAATGTCTGCAGGTTTTCATGCTAGGGAAGGACCCTTGTGGATGCTGATGCTTAGTCATATGTTCAACATCTAGCTTTTCTCTTGTGCAGTACATCGCACATTTACAGTGCAGGAGTTTCATAATTATTTGTTGACTATCTGCCAGTTACATTCCAGGCCTTGGGCTAGGCATTGTGATTCAGCGGGAAGAGGTCTTTGACCCCAGGGAGCTCACAATGCAGTCGACAGAAAGAGAAAGCAACAATTCTAATACAATATGATATAAATGGTGTGACAGAGGCCAAGGGACAATACAATGGAGGAGTGACAAGTTCTGCCCCAGACTGAGAAGGGGGTGGTGGCCTGAAACTCCATCTCTTTCTGGGACCGAACCAGGGCACAGTGAATGTGGGAAGAGATATCAAGTCTCTGCAGTCCCTTGGGCGCTGTCACGCACTGCTCACCTATGTAGAGTCAGTGAGTTGCAGCAGAGGCCTCCAATGCACATTTGTAGAGATGAAGAGAGGTCCATTCAAAGGAAAAAAACCCGCCCCCTCTTTGCTTCTTACAGCAGTTTTTGTTTATCTCATTATCTCCCAACCTGAAGAACAGGACCATCTGGCATCCAGGCATGTTAACAAGATCATAAATTAGGAGGAGAAATGAAGCCAGATTTCCATAATGGTCGCAAGACAGAAATCAACAGTGCTGGGATGGAATTTGCTTGGAAGGTAGGGAGAGAGGGAAATGGAGCAAAATGAAAGTGCCTCAGCAATCCAGCCTGAATGAAAAACACAAATCCAGCATCATTTAAAAGGAGTGGTGTGTGTGTGTGTGTGTGTGTGTCTTTATGTAAATATTATATCTTTTCTCTGATATAAGAAAATGAAGATGTAAAGGAGTTGTAGTACATATAGTTGATATTGTGAAATAGAAAATATTTCAAAGAAAAGAGGTTGTGGGGGTAAATAACAAGGGGAAAAAGAATGTGACAGTAATTTTAAAAAAGGAAACAAAGCTTATGTATATAGGGGGTGGCGGGTTGCAGGATGGGTGAGGTAATGAGAATCAAGTCATCATATTCTGGTACAAACTCTCAATGTTGAATGTGATGATGATGTGTATTCATAATGTACCAATAAAGATTTGGATTAAAAAAAAATAAAGTGCTGGTGAAGCATCTTTCCTTTCTGCCTTTTTCTCCTTTCTGTCCCACTTCCTGTCTTATGTGTCTAACCTCTATGAACAGGGCCAACCTGACTTCCATTGTTCTTGAAAGGTGTGGTGACAATTGTGTGATAACTCATTTTGCAAAGGAAAATGATGATCCAATGCACGGGCTCCCTGCTTGGGCCAGAGGTCAGGCAGCACTTCACAACCACCACAGAATCGGTTAGTGCTCTAGTGTGTCCAGGACTCTTGGCCTTGGATATGGCAAATGGAGCAACTGTGGGTAATCCACCAGGGAGGGAAAGTCCCCAGGTCCTGTGCATGCGCATACACGCGCATGCATACACACACATAGTTCTGCCCACTCGAAAACCTAGTAACTGCTCTCTGCTTCCTAACTCTTCCAGACCACCAGATAATTCCTACCTCTGGTGGTCTGAGCTTTTTTCTTTCCTCTGTTTTCCACTCTCTCTTCTACTCTACCTTCTTGGACATACAGAGTATCTTTCTCTACTTTCCCATCTCTATCCTGATAACAAAAGCACTGTCTCTATGGGATTTTTGGTGAGGGATGAGACAGCATCTAACCATGTCAGCAGGCTGGTCTCTAACCCACTATTCTCCTTCCTTAGACTCCTGAGTGCTAGGATGACAGATGTGTGCAAACACATCACACTTGCCTCTGTCTTAATAATGAGGAGAGTGAGATAAATCCATTGATTGTACTTATATGAAGACATCAGAGGAAACATGTTGTCTTTTTTTAAATATAAGAAGCATATTTGATAAATTGAGCTTGAAGTAACCACATACATCTCAATTTTACATTATCCAATGAGCTTATTCTGTGAGGTTGAGATAGACACCACATCTTTCAATGGAAAAGTCAGCGTGGACTCACTTCAGTGATGTGTAGCATCATCAGGTTTCACTGTTACCTGCAAAAGGATCTCTATTCAGTGACCTTCTGGGGACAATTTACTGGCCAGTTTTTTTTTTCATTTTTTTCCTCTTAATTTTTCATGTACATGTTTTTAAACTTTTTATGAAAGAAAGTAAAAAGTCAAAACTTGTACAATTTTGGTAGATTCCTAGAAAACTAACTTTTTGTGGACATTTTAAAAGCCTGTTGTCTACATCTGTGCTGTCTTGTACCAATTTGTCTATTCAGGTTTTCTTAGTTCTTTCTCATCAATGTGGTTGCATGTTTTAGGTGCTTATTTGTCCTTTGTTTAATCCATAATTCTTGGATTGACTAATGAATTCTGCTTTGTAATTTATTAATTTCTGTGGTTTCTCTTTATCAATTATGTGCCTCTAATTTCCCAAGATTTACTTAATTGTATCTTTTCACATTCTTCAATGAATGGGTAATTAATTTGAGCTGTTATTTTTTTTAAATTTTTCTTGCTGTTTGTATTATTTCACAGAATTAGTTTTATGGGACTATGTTTCCCCTCTAGTGTTATAATTAATCTACAAAATTTTTCTAGATGTTACAAATATTGGCAAATATTATCAAAGCCAATAGTGAAGCAGTAACTAATGACAAATACACAGAGAAGGAAAAAGTTACTGCATATTAATAAATGAATATATTTACACTATGTTTTGTTTTTCCTTGATTTTTCAGGAAAGCAATTTTCTTTGCTGTTGTTTTTGGAGGTAGAGGTGGTAGGAATTCCACACAAGGCTTTGTGGCATTCTGTGCTGTAACCGCAGTGACAGTGTTACAGTGAGAGTCTACACTTGACGTACTTTCCTCATTCACCCAACAAAGCGGGTCTGTCTCCTCTTGGGAGCTTTTTGACTCGCCGTAGAACTGTCACATAATTTTTCTTCCAGTTCTGAGGATTCAACCCAAGGTCTTGCACATGCTAAAGCAAATACTTTCATCATGGAGTTGTATCCTCAGCTCCTGATAAACATCTTAGAGTATAGTAAAATTTTCTGTTCTAGGTAAAAGCTATATTTTACATTTTTGTAATTTGTAAAGACCTGAGAAAGTTTGTATATTACCTGGAAAAATAAATGACACCTTGTTTGGATTTGAGCCTCCCCCCTCCTGAGTATGTCTGCCTTTTGAAGTTTACATAATCTTATGGTATAGAGAATTCTGCTGAAAATATAACCGGCATTCCATTATAGATGGTCTTTTCTTCTTTAATTCTTTGTTTGGACATTTGTCAAATTATTTATGTTTGAAATTTTAAAATGTCACCAGTAGATGTCTATGCATTGGTTATGCTTAATTAATTGTGCCTGGAGATCCCATTCCACCCACCTTTGAAATCTTTCTAAATTCAAGTAAGCCTTGTTCCATCTGTTCTACTTGTCCTTGTAGGCTGACTCCACTCCATTCTTTGTCAAAAGTTCCCTTTACCCGAAGATCCAGGCTGGTTTGTACTCTGATTCAGATCTCCAGGTCCTCCTCCTCTTCACCCTCCCTTCAGCACTTAGACAGCGTCTCCAGTTCGCCTTTCGGATCCCTAGGGAACTGTTTTTACAGAATTACTTTGCCTCTTTCCATGTCAGTATCCTTCTTAATTGAAGCATTAGTTTCCTTTTACTCTTTCCTTAACTGATCATAGCCTTAAGAAATCTTCACTGCTTTATCTCTTATTTACTACGTGTATAATATTTTCTATTTAAGTTAAAATAAATTCTATCTAACATTTACAAGTTTTTAAGTAGTTTAAAAATCATTTTATCTTTAATTCTTAAATGCTATTTTATCTTTCATGTACTCCTTGTTTATATTTAATCGTAGCATCTTCAACTGATTTATCTTTTTTTTTAGTTTATCGGTATATTTTAGAAATACATTACGATCACATTCCTCACTGAAAATTTGTACCTGTACACGATATATCTTGATGCTCACTTTTCCCATTCCTCTGCCCTCCCTAAAACTGTCTAAGCCCCCATCTCCATAAGCTTTGGTTCCGTTTTTTCCTTTTTACCATCAATTTTTTTTCTTTCTCTTCTTTGCTTTCCTTTGCCTCCACCCAGTTACTCTTTCCCTTGAGCATTTCCTTCTCATTGCACAATACCTATCATACATTCTGGACCTCCTTTATGCCATCAGTTTCTCACATTAGAGAAATGATATGATATGTACACATCTATGTCCTACTTATTCAACTGATTTATCTTAAAGTAATGTAGCCATCTCTGCTTGGACTGGGCCCAGAAGCAGTTCCATTAGATTCACCCTGAGGACTCTCCTCATTCTTTCCTGAATGACTTCTTCACTCAGATCCTAAGTTGGGCTACATTTACACAATCACATTACACATCCACAATCCCAGTACAGAAATGTGATTGTTGGGACTTTTTTTTTCTTGAAAAGCTCAGTTTTCTACTGTGTGTGGGACTCTGGTTCTTCCTTGGTACCCATGAGGGAGATTCAGTAGGAGTGACACTGCTGTGAGTACAGCACTTACTAAATCATGTACCTTCATAACGCAGGTACAGTGGGTGAAGATGATTATTTCAGCTTCTCCTGGTGACTGATGAGGTGTCATGTCACTTAGCTAACCCCTACTGATTTGATTCTTTACTCACTAGATCTACCACTGTGTCTACTCTTTTCCAAAGTCAAAATGACTGGGGAAGTTAAGCATTTTGAAGCCATTCATGACATCAGAGCAGTCACAACAGTGCAACAAGACATTCACAGAACAGGACTTCCAGAACTGCTTCAAAAAGTGGTTAAGAGCAGTGGAATGAATAAGTGTACTCTAAGCAAAGAGGAATATTCTGTTAAGAGATTAATGGTAATGTGTTTTTATTATAAACATTTACACATTTATCATTTGCTTTTGGATACATCATATGCAGCCAGAGAAGGCCAAACAGGATAAAATAAATAAGCAAAAAGTACTAAGTATATCATCATTAAGCTACAAAAAGTCAAAGATAAAGGAAAAAACTATTGAAAGAAAAAGGAATAAGGGGGTCCTATTTATAATGAAACAAAGGGAAGAATTACATCCAATAGCTCAGAAACTATGAAAGTAAGAAGAGAATGGAATGAAAAATTGAAAGTATTGAGAGAATAAAACTACCAAAGAAATTCTGTGCCTTCCAAAACTGTACACCAAAAATGATGGAGAAATGGAGAATTTCTCAGATAGGCAAAAATGAAGAGAATCTGTTGCCAGCAGATGTGCCTTACAAGAAATATTAAAAGAAGTTCTTGAAAGAAAAGGAAAATGATATACATAAGAACTCAGACTTACATAGAAAGCAAGACCATTAGAAAATAAATGGGTAGATACAACCAAAAAGTTACTTTTATCATTCTCACTTGATTTATCAGATAAATTTTTTAAATAATATGTATATCTATGTATATACATACATATACATGCATCTATGTACATAGATGCAAATATACATACATAGATGTACGTAGACATATGTATATATACATCATAAACATATATATATATATATATATACACACACACACACATATTCCATTTTGTTAAGATTTCTCTTCCGATATTTCTATCATTATATAATGCTGACATCAACAGTACCAGTTTATTTTTCCTATATGAGGCCCATGTAAATCTTTCAGAAATCCGAACAATATATTATACAATTGTGTTTTGAAATTATGTTTCATTTGGAATTTCTGCTTTGTTTCTGTATATAGTTCCTGAACTTGTCAACTTGTGCTCCATTAGCAAATGTAACATCAGTTGGAGACTGGTGAACCAAAGGTTGAATGTCACATTCTGCTTAGTCTGGCAGATGGGAACAAGTCTGTCCACAAAATCATTCAGTTTATTACTCTATGAATTAGGTCCTGATGGTTGCGTTCCAGGATAACTTTCTAAACTGAAAACTGTAGTCCTCACATCTACAAGGCATAACTTTTTATACCATATTTTGACCCATATTTTCCTGTAAGTCTTTTACATTCCTGCAATTACCATGAAAAATTCCTGGTAAGTACAGCAGACCTATGAAAGCTTTCAGTTCAGCTAGTGAGATGTCATAATAAATACATTTTGAATATGGCTCTTGGTGCTTACAGAAACATTTGGCTTGTATGTCAGCCTTGTGTATTTCACAGCATCTTGCAGGATTTCATCTGTTACAGTTTCCAACACTGAATGCAAAGCTAGCATTCTGTTCCATATATTTCACCCCGGCCAAGGCTCTTACTATAATTCTGTGTCTAGTTCTAACATTGGATCATTCCAATAGTTGTGTGACCATTTGTCAACATTTCAACTAGACAAATATGTGCTCACATTGCAATTTTCTTTGTCATCTGTATCAAGGATATCTGCATTCCCTTTATCTGTATCGGTCTATTCTTGATCCATTTTCACTGTCACAGGGACTTTGGCTCACATGGTCAATGTCAACATCATCGTCAACTACACCCACACGACCCTTCTGTTATGAAAACATGTATTTTAATGTAATGTATCATCTTAACCAGCCATGCATGACCAATTTGATGATTCACTTTTGACCTCCTCCAAAACTTACAATTCTGATTTTTCATGTGTCACTTTAATGAATTGGGCTACTTCTACCTGAAAAATTTTTTAAAAAAATATTTTAGAAAACAAATCCTACAGTTGGCTGAATGTATTATACCCTCTACGCTGCTCAAGTAAACACACTGTTAGGTGGAGCACAATATGGATGTAAATCCCAGTTTGACACTTTTGCACAGATGCACACATTTTGTCTTTCATCATACCAAGTGAGTAAACGAAGATTTGTTCTTGTATCCCTCAGGCAAAGGGACTGAGGGGCACAGTCAGCTACAAAAAATGTAAAGTAAAAATTTTCAGTAGAAAAGTAAGGGATGAATTTGTGCAGGCGAGTATTATGCTCATAGGTATTTAATATACACTGAGAGAAGTTGAAAACTTATGTTTACACAAAAAAGAGAACTAGCATACAATGTTTATAGCAGCTTATTCATAATTATCAAAATATGAAAACAACCACTTTGTTCTTCAGTAAATAAATGAGTAAACAAATTGTAGTACTTTCAGCAAATGAAATATTATTTGGTTCTAAAAATAAATAAGTTATTAGCCATGAAGAGACATGGAATAACATGAATGCTTGTCAAATGAAGTAATCAATCTGAAAAGGCTATTTATGCCTATATAGCATTCAACCCCAAAAAACCCACAGTTACAGAGACAGCAAAAAGATAAGTCGTTGCCAAAGATTGGAGGGGGCAGATAAACAAGTGAAGCTTATAATTTAAGTGAAAATATTCTATATATTACTATCACTACATATTACTCACATTTGTCCAAGCCCATAGAATGTATACTGGGATAACTGAACACTGATATAAACACTGGACTCTAGGTGTTCATGATGGGTCAATATAGTTGTATCAGTCAGAATAAAGGTACCATTCTGGTGGGAGATGTCAAGAACAAGAGTGGCTGCATGTATGACAGGCAGAAATTTGTAGGAAAGTTCTGTATTCTC
Source organism: Petromus typicus (assembly GCA_004026965.1). NCBI lineage: Eukaryota > Metazoa > Chordata > Mammalia > Rodentia > Petromuridae > Petromus > Petromus typicus. Next base: position 19,032 of record PVIR01013792.1, read on the forward strand.
CTATTAATTTTGTTGTAAGCCTGAAACCTCTGTACACACACACACACACACACACACACACACACACACACACACAGAGTGTCAGGCACATTGTTAGTTACAAAGACCCTTCATTGTACTTTCCATCCAGTGGTTAAAGTAGACTCCACAGTCCCAGTCTACAGGATCAACCAACCAATCATCCAATCAAGCAACAAGTTGATTATAAACTGTTGCTTATAAACCCAAACTGTTGAGGATACTCAAGAAAATATCAAATGATCCAGAGCCATTACTTTAGATTGTTATTTTACAGGGGTCACCAAAGGCTTCCTCTGAGTAGATGGCATCAGAAATGGGACACGAAATATGAGTGTGAGTTAGGCATCTTGGAGAGGCCACCATGTGGAGTAAAGTAAATGTAAACATATCTTCAGTGAGTCCCTCCAAACTCACTCTACCTTCTTTGCTCTGCTCCTTGGCCATCTGACTGCCAGTTAATCCAGTCAGTGGGGACCCCTATACCAGCAGGAATCTGAAGGGTGGATGTCAAAGTGAGTTGCAGCACGTATTCTCCAGCTCCTGCCAACTGGATTGCTTCTATATGTTGTTTTTCTCTGCTTGCTCTTAGTTCTGAAACCTACCCCCTTCCCTGAACCTCCTTCTCAGTCTGAGAAATTATAGTAACTCCCTACTGCTGTTGGCTCTTAGAGACTACACATTCTGTTATTTTCTCAGTTATATTCTGATCTTCCTCAGAGTCATTGTTTGCTATCAGAAGAGAGTGGTAAGGATGATGCCACACATTTTCCAGGGCACGGTAAGGTGACTTCCTTTTAGCCTTCCCTGATGTGTACTGGACTGAGTTACTGTCTGGGTGGTTCCTTTTAATCTTGTTTTGCCTGCTGCTGATGGAGCCCAAGGAGGGTATCCTCTCTTTCTGCAAGGCTGGATCTCAGCTGTTCTGAAGGAATGTGTGCCATTGTCTTTATGGGAGAGAATCACGACTGATGGGACTTATGTGGCCTTGGGGTGCCCTTGAAGGGGAATGCTCTTCTTAAGGAAAGAAAGGCTGAAGAGCATCAGTGGTTTTCTGCATGTGTCTCTGGGGAGTAATGCTGCAGAAATGCTCCCTAGAGAAGCTCCTGACCTCCTTCCTGCTATGTGTGCATAATCAGTAGTTTGAAATGGGGAGAGGAAAACAGCAGAGGCTCTTGGAGGCTACCTGAATAGAGCTAAGGGCAGTGGAGCTTTCGTCCAGAGTCGGAACCTTGACATTCCCAGGTGAATGTGTTCATCTCCTCGGGTTTTCTTAACAAGCTAACACAGGTACAATGGTTGGAACAACAATATTAGTGGGGACCAGAAATACAAGATACAGGTGCCAATGGGACTGATTTCCAAGGAGATCTGTTCCTTGGGTTGCGGACAGCAACCTTCTCACTGTTTTCAGTGGCTTTTCCTTTGTACACATGATAGACATCTTCTGACTCTTCTTATAAATTCACCAGTCCTATAGACTTAGGTCCATACATGTATGATTTATTCAACCCTAGTTATTTAATGAGTCTTGCAAATCACATAAATATGTTACCTTCATTTCTAGAGGTTAAAAATCCAAGTGGATCTGACTAAGCTAAAAATCAAGTGCAAGCAGGGCTGCTTTCCTTCAGGAGGCTCTAGGAGAGAGTCCATTCCCTTGCCTTCTCTTCTGCTGCTGCCTCTATCCATGGTAGGGTGGTATCTTCTCAATTCTCTCTCTGATTCATACCCTCCTCTTTGCCTGCTGTAGACTCTCGTGACTACTCTGAGCCTGTCCAGATAATACAGGGTTCTCTTCCAATTTGATATTTCCTTTGCTGAGTATGGCACCTTAATCACAAGTCTGGGGATGGAGTGTAGCCATCTTTAAGACTATTTCCTTGTTATTACCACAGACTCATTCTGCTTATGCCAGAGGCTGTCTCCTGTCCTTAGAAGAGAACTGGGTGTCTAAGAATCATTATCCGAAGAAATGCTATAAACCTCAGTAGCCAGATCAGAATGAGGCACTGGCTGTAGCCTGTTTAGGAGGAGCTCAGGTGTGACTGAAAAGAAACAAAACATAGTCTGGTGATTGTGGCCTGTGAGGACAGACCCTACAGCAGCTCAGTCCCAGACTCTGAGAACGATGTCTCCTACAGTCAACTCGGCTTTTAACCTGAACCCTTAAGAGTACTCAGAACTGGAGGTTGGGGCTGCTTGTACCACACAAGTTCTGATCCCAGGGAAGCTATGTAGAAAAGTGGGGTCCTCTGTGATGGTCACCAGTGTGATCCCCGATGCAGTGACACTGTCATGTGCACTGGAGCATCAGGGGAGGAAAGGTGGGGCAGACTTTTGGTTGTAGTTCACGGAACAGGGCTGTCTCTTCTCCACAGAGGAAGGATAGGGTTTAAGTTTCTGCCTCATGAGACTCAGGATGGAAATAGGTAAGCTCTGTGCTGACAAATCTAGGTGCCATCCTCCAGAAATAACTCTGTGTACCCAAGTTTCTTTCTCCTAGGATAAGTGTTGGGATCAAAGGGAGCCTTCGTGTCGCCTCTGTTGTCAATATGAACAGAACCAGGCACAGTAACCTCCTTTCACGGAAGCCCTCGAACATTGGCTGTCCCCCAGAGGATGCCTCAGGCTGAGTCTGTCTCCACTTACAGAATCTGGGCCTTGTCTCTGCAAAGCCGGTCCCTTGTCACCTGCCTAAGATACCTGAAGCCAAAAAAGAAAAAAAGCTATAGCTGTACCCTAATTTAAGAACAGGACAGAAAATGCACGAAAACCCTGTGAACAGTGGCTCAGGACAGCAAGTGCCATCCAGGGATTGTTTTGCATGAGAAATCCGGCCTCGATTTCTGGGGAGGGCAGGAGGGAAGGACAATGCAGAAGCAGACTGGAGAGCTGAGGGACACAGAGCGAATTAAACTCATCTCCCTGAAGTTGTTGAATTAGGGAAATTAAGAATATAAATTAAATAATGCACCCGTTCTAGGAAGTCCCTTCTGGAATTACAATTTTCATTCTCATATAAGCTTTCAGGGAGAAGACTAAACCAACCACTAATATCAAGAAGATTTTGAAAGCTGTAAAAGTTTAAAATGCTGCATCTAGCAGGAATGTGAATGTCTGCTGCACACGCGGGACAGCTGAAGGAGAAGGCCCTGGGTCTCTGCTGGAAGAAGCAGATCCAAAGCACTTGCGCTGGATACACTCACCTGCAGGAAGCTCTCAGAATGAGGCTGTTGTTTTCCTCTCACATTACAGGGGCTCCAAGAAGAGGCTCTTCAATCCCTCATCCATCTTCACTCCTCCAAGAGGTGAGAAGCAGCTTTGACACAATGAGTGCCTTTCTTGTTAGAACCGCTACAAGCTCGGAGTCTTGGAAGCGCACTAGATTTGGGTACCACATACCTGTCCCAAGTTCTCATATTTCTTTTGTTAATGCAGAAATAGTCATTCTGGTGCACCTTTCTGCCATGTAAGGGATAACAGAGGAAGATGACAAGTCTATAATACTTCTTTTGTCATGTTGACATTTTATGACTATTGTTATAATACAGATGTGGTTGTAGAAAGTGGCAGTGAACTTTACAATGTGTAGATTGAAACTGGTTGTTGTGGTTTATCCTCGAAGGTCAACAGGAACTACTTCCCAGTTGAGGACCACAGTTCACCATTTGTTCTGGTTCGGCTCTTAGGTGTTCCCCAAAGGCTCATGAATGAAAGGCTTGTTCGTCTGTTAGTGTTACTGGTAGAAGGTGGAACCTTTAAATGGTAGGGCTTAGTGGGAAGACTTTAGGTCACTGGGGAGCATTCCCTGGAAAGGGACTGAGGAATCCCTGTTTCTTTCTTGTTCTCTTTTCCACTTCCTACCCCTGAAGTGAGTGGCTTTTATCTGCCACGTGCTCCCACCTCAGTTTTCCACCACAGGCTCAAGGCATCAGAGCCTAACAGTCAAGGACTAAAACCTCTAATACTGTAAACCAAAATAAATCTTTTCTTTTTAAGTTCGTTGTCTTCAGTATTTATTACAGCATCAGAAAGCTGACTAACACAGCATTGAAAACCAAGAGCAATGCCTGGATGAGAGCTGCTAATCCAACATACCTCCACCGAGTGAATGAATGAGTGCTTAGGAGGCAATTAAATCCTCAAACCCACAGGAATTAACTCTGTGCAGATTATGAACAAATACATGTTTGCAGTGCTCTCCATTAGATCACTGACAGTATGAGAAGAGAATTCCATATTGAAGAAAAATGGGTATTTTTACAGCTGTGGGTATGTTTCCTCATGTGTATTGAAAGGATGATCCAGAGTCATGGACTTTGACTTGTCAGCAACTGATGACATTTGGTACATGCGAAGAATAAGTCTAGATGGGAGAGATGGGCCTGAGTACAGAGTGAATCTAATTGGTTTTAAATTAGCAAGTAAGCAAAAGGGAGGAAGATCAAGCTGAACTACAGCAATTGAGCTCACAATAAATCATGGGCTATAACAATGGTCCCCACAGGAGGTGATGGGCAGTACCTCTCTAAAGTCAATGTCCAACATCAATTTTTAAAAGTTTTCTTGCTCTCTGCTTTTTTTTTTATTTTCCTGAAAGTGCTTAGAAAGTCTTGGGTGAGTGAGTTGTTGGAGGGTGAATGAAACAGGAAGATTGCTGCAGGTGAGGATTTAGAGAAAGAGGTTGTCTGACCAAAAAGTAGAGACTAACAGTGGACAAGCAGATGGAGAAATAACCTGCAGTGCGATCCAGGAATGGATGGGGACAAAAACACTGGTGGAGGTGTAACAGTTCCCAAAGGTATCTCTGAATGTGGGATTACTTCACCTTTCATGGCAAAAAGAACCTTACAAGGGTGGTAATTACTTGATGGGTCTGGAGGTGGGACTCTGATCCTGGGCTATTTGGGAAGTTCAAAGTAATCACAGTCCCTTATGTGAGAAGCAAGGAGATTAAAGCTAGAGAGAATGCAGACGCAGGGACTGCAGTGAGGTGGCCATGAGCCACGGAAAGCAGGAGGCCCCCAGTGACCAGGAGATAGATTTGCCCTGGAGTCTTCAGAGTGCAGGTAGCCCAGCTGGTGACTTTCACCCAGAGATGGATCTATCTTGGGCTTAAAACTGTTCAGATAATCAAATTGCATCTTAAACCTCTAAGTATATGGTAACTGGTTTCAAGCCAACGAGAAACATACACAGAAAGCCAGGAAAAGGGAGGCCACCAGCCAAGCCCAGAGGAGTCGATGGGTGGGAAATGAGTTCTGATCACTTGGTTCAGTAATAGTTTCCTGTGACTTCATTTCCCTCACCTAAACCTGTGCACTAGAGAACAGTGAAAGGGCAAGGGGAGACAAAAACTGTCTTTCCTAGACACTTAGGTTCGGTCCTCTCCATCAGCCACCACCAGCAAGATCCTAGGTAAGAATGAACTAATAGGCAGAAAGGTCTGATGACTGCATTGCTGAGCAGTGGACCTGGGAAAACATTCATCCAGACTTCCAATCTCAGTAGATGAATGGAGATTCAGAAAAATCACTCATCCAAAGACGAAGAATTAGTTGGAGGCAGATGTGGAACTACACCCTCAAACTGCTGATTTACAATTTATGCTCTTTCCTTTAGAAATATCCTTGCCAAGCCCTGAACCTTAGTGCTTTTCTATAGGCCATGTTCACTAAAGTACACAGGGAACTGAGCCAGCCTGGGCACCTATAAGAAGAACCGTGATCACAAAACCATCCAGGTCCTTATCCTCTGTGGTGACAGACTGCTGAGGACCTTAGGGTGGACATGTCCATGTCTCAGCAGGCCATTGTGTGTCTGGGGCTGTAGACATTAAACTCCAGCCTTTAAAAACCTAGTTTGGGTCAGAACTACCAAGAACTCAGAGGGAAAACATGGGGGACCTTGGGTAGGAGCTGCTTTCCTTCTTCAGGTATATGCTTCTGTCTTCAAACTCACTTCGTCTGCATGGCTGTCTGTCATCCTTGGATTCCTTCCCTGACTAACACTTTCCCTACTGGTGGAGTCTAAACAAACACGTTCTGGCTTCACAACCATCAACATTCTTGACATGATGATAGATGTGTTCTCGTCCCTCTGGATATTTGCATCTTTCCATTTATGCATTCATGCACTTTTCCATCACCTCATGGACACGTGTAAGAACCTTCCAAGAGCTATGTGTGCTGACACGAGTGAACCTTGGGCCCCAGCTCCTAGTTCAAGACAGCAGACCATGTAAACAAAAATGCCCACTCTGAGTGTCAAAGCCAAAGAACACAGTCTATTTCATGCATTCACCTCTGCTCCCTTTCCCAAGGCTCCTTTGTATAAAAACCTCCTCTAGCCTGAGCTTGTAAGCATTGGAGTTAGAAGGGTAGTGGGCAAAATGTGTCTTCCATTATCAGAGCTGAGCTGAGACCAAGAAAGCCAATGTGACTAGTGACAAGCTCTCTTTTCAAAGGGTACCTCTTCTGGAGCTGGAATAAAGACATGGAGACCACGCTGACAGCAGCTTGTAGCACAGATGTAGTTATGCAGACATTGTCCTTCTGAAGGGCACAGCCAGTGACGCAGTGAGAAGCTCGGCCTTGTAGCTCCCCTGCCCCCGTTCCTCTGCCAGGCACAGGACTTCTGCAGAGAAGGTAAGTGCTGGCTCTTTGGGGGACTGGACAATACGGTTTAAAGAAGAAAAAGCTGGAGAGTAAGAAATGGGAGAAGTGAGCAGAAGGGCTGGGATGTGGGTGTAGGCATGGCTCCTATGTTCAAGAAAAGATTTCAGGCAGAATCATTCAAGATGTCATGGGAGCAGGTGGTGAGCACATCTTTATCACAGACAGTGAGGGAGTAGCTTTCTACATCTATATGACTTATTTCTGAGTCCTCAGCAGTATTTCTACTGGGTGGCCATCCCAAAGCCTCCCTCTTTCCCTTTGACCAAGGACCATACCCACTGTTCCCTCATATCTATGCTGGTGACTAGTGAGAAGGCAGAGAAGACCTTCCCTGCTCCTATCTCTTCCTTACATTGAAGAAAACCCATCAACCAGGTGCTGATTTGAAAAAAGTAGGGAACACTCCTTGAAAACTGAGCCACTGCTATATTTTAAAATATGCATTAAGTGCTTATGAAGTGCATGGTACACTGAATTGTGAAAAATGCATTATGCTGCCTGATTTCTGTCCTCTGGGACTTGATAATCTAATAAAGGCACAAACCATATATATGCAAACAGTAACAACGCATGGCTGAATATGAGATGCACAATGAATATTAAAATAATTTAAAAGAGAAGCACAATGGTTATCACCAAGTTTCCTGGAGCGGTGGCCTTTGTGTTAAGTTCTGAATGCCTCATAAGATTCAGTCAGCTGGAGATGAGTAAGTAGAGAATGCAAAGAAGGGGGTCAGGGATGGATAGAGTGTTTTGGGAAGATGGGGAGTGGATATTAGGCCAGGTTCCATGGGGCATCAGGTCAATAAGGCAACACCATTGAAGATTTTAAATTATTGACTCTCTGAATTTAATCTTTAGAGAAGTCATGCAGAGTCACTGAGAATATATGAGAATATTAGAAGCGTAACCATGGGAGTGATTTTATATGTATGTTTATACACACATGTAATAAAGCAGAGAAATATCTTGGAATAGATGCTGTTAAAAGTGCTTAAGTAACTAAAAGACGAGATCAGAAGAGAGGTTGTATTTTCTACTTCCTTGCCTTAATCATTTAAACAGGGAGATTTGAGGCAACTTTTATTTTCTTTGTCTTCTTCCACTTTTATTAAAAATAAAAGACTTATAAAGAGTTCACACTATTTACTTATTTATTTATTTTTGAGACAGGGTCTCGCATTGTAGTTCAGGCTGGCCCTGAACTCAACCTTGAACTCACAGCAATCCCTCTGCCTCTGCCTCCTGAGTACTGGGATTACAGGCGTGAGCCACTATGCCCAGCACTGTGGTTTGTGGTTCTGATTGCTGGTAGGTGTGAGTCTCCATGCCTGGCATTCTTGTGTGTGGTTACCTGGGATCAAACCTGGGCCCTTATGCTTGCCAGGCAGGCACGGGAACCACTGAGCTAAATTCCCAGCCCTCATTCACACTATTTAAAGGAATGATTAAGCATTTAGTAAAGAATAATGACCTCATCTTTTATCTGCTGAATGTTCACTGCCAAAGCCTGTGTCAAAAGCTTTATAAACGTTATCTCATTCACTCATTCCCTTTTGAAACAGATACTAGTATGAGTCTCACTTTATGGAGGAGGAAGCAGGCTAAATAACTTGGGGGTTCCGAATCAGTACACAGTGAGCCAGTACTTTATCTGCCTCCTCAGGGCTCCATGACTCGTTCTTGCCTGATGGACTTCTCTTGTTCTAGCCCTTGAAAATGTGGATGATTCTGTTCTACATCTATGTGTGTGCTAATGCTGGTTTTTCAAACATGACACTATGGTACTATGATTCATCATGCTCACTAGTTCTCTAAAGACAACATCTGAATTTGCACTCTTCTTTAGTTTTTAGTTTACTCTGCAGGTAATACTTTGATTAATAAAAAGAACTTTAGAGCCCTGTATAGTCTCACACTAGCGTGGCATGAAAAAGTAAAATCTTCATTACATGAATTACAATGAGATTTTACAAATAAAAAAATAAGCTCATGTTGGGTAAATGACTTGAAATCTAGTCTACTCTCCTTTCCTTCCTCCCTTTCTTCATCCCATTTATTCACCTTTGCATCCATCCATCCATCCACCCATCTTTCAGTTTTTTCGTTCATTGAAAAAAAATTGATAAATCTACGGATTTTGCAAACTGAATTCGTTAGCAACTCTGAGGAAAGCTAAATAATATCAGATGATTCTTAAACAGCTTTAAGATGGCATATTTTTACATGCTATGTTACCAAGGTTAGATGGTTTAAATATCAGTTATGAAGCAAAATAAGCCAATGCTGATCACATCCACTGAGGAACTGAGTCCAGGAGCCTTGTCATAGAACTCCTGAGACACAGGCCTGAAGGGTTTCATCGGGTTCAGCCCGTGTGCTTCCTGGGGAGAAGTGTGCACTCAGAGCCCTGCAAAGAGAGGATAAGCAGGGAGCATCTTAGGAGCAGGGCTCATGGTAGTTACTAGAAAAGCACCAAATCTTAAGGAACCTCTGTGGGTAACTAGCTTTGTTCAGATAGAAGATGACAGTCTTGCAAATATAGTGTAATCCTGTTTCTAAGGGAGACCTAAGCAAAGAGAACTGTTCAGGTTTCCAGTGAGGATCGCAGTGGTGCAGGTAGCTGGTGGCTGGGTAGTGACAGGCAATAGTCCCAGGATTTTCAATAGGATATTGCAGGGATGATGAGAGGACCCTCATTATTTTACCACAGGCCTGTGTCTGAGGGCCAAGCTGCAAGATAATGTGACCAGTGGGTTGAGAAGAGGTTGTATCTTTTATCTTTTATGCCCTGGGAAGATGTGGCACCCTTGGACATGGATGGCATTTTGAGTTGTGCCACTGCCACTATTAACCTATCATGATAAAGAAAAAGCATAGGGTGTTAATCAGAGATCTGAGTTCAAGCCTTGCCTCCACTAATTGATGACTTCACTGCTGTGGAGATGCATGCAGCTTACCTTCTCAGTCTCTGCTTTCCTATACAAAGGATGAGTGATCATGCAGATCAGATGGGAAAATTACAGGATACACATGGCATGGGTGCTTCGAATTTATTTTGGTGCATATTTTTGTTGTTGAGTGAAGCCTTCTCCAGGTCCCCATTTGACATCTCCCCATTGTTTTGTACAAAAACTTCAGGACATGCCTTGATATGAAAGATGGGCAAGTCAGAGATCCTCTATGCAACTAGTAGAAGAATATCTTTTCTATATGTATTTTCACAAATTCCTCTGAGGTCCTGAGCTCCAGACCTCTCCTAGAACAGTGGTCCTCAAAGACAATTTTATCCTGAAGGAATATTTACAATACAAAAGACCTTTATGACTGTCACAACAGAGGGACACGATGCTACTTAGTTTGCCTCTGGTGGGTAGAAGCCAAGAAAGCTGGTAACTATCCTGCAATGTACAGAACAACTCACTCAACGGTGAAGAATTATTCTCCTCAAATGTCAACAGAATGCACAAGACAGCCTCCATAACAAAGAATTATTCTTTCTGAAATGTCAATCACTGATAAATTATTCTTGGATGAAAAAGGAAAATATTCGTGCCCAGGTAGAGAGATTTTGATATGTTAAAGCTCAGCGTTGATATTGCCAGCAGTCTTTCTAGTGCATTATTAATGATTATGAGGCTGGTGATAAGAGCAACAAAACAATCTACCCCTAAGCCTGTTCTTTCTTGAATCTTTATCTCAAAAATGGCTCCACCAGCCAGCCAATGTCCAGTGCCAGAAGCCTAAAGGTTAGCCTTGATTCTGTCTCTCTCCCTCTCTACTCCACGACCCTATTCAGTAACTGGCTCTGTCACCCCACATACACCCCTAATTTACCTGCTGCCCAAAGCACTGCTGCCCCTCCTAATCACACACTGCACCAGCCTCCTAATCGATAGTTCTTTGTTACCTGCTTGAAATTTAGTCTCCATACCTCCACCAAACTGATCTTTCTGAAGTATTACTTTCATCACGTCATGCATCTCAACCCAACTCTCTCACTGCCCTTGGAATAAAATCACAGCTCTTTGATGCTCTTTGCAGTTCCATTGCTGGAAAAAGCCATGTTCTCCCTTCTGGGGGCCTTCGTACTTCCTGTTCCATCTGAGCTCATAGCTCTTTCTTGGTCTTGTAACCAACAGCCTTCTCCATAGCTTTGGATCTCTCCTTCCTTCCTTTTGGAGGCACCAACCTGACATTGCTAAGTAGGCCTCCTCTATTTTCCTCCACACATCTCTTTTATTTCTGTCACTGCATTTCCACAATGTGTAATCAACTAAACTAATTATTGTGTTTACTTGTCATCTACTTTCCTGTACTAAACAAGGGCATGACACATGTTTCTGGTGCTCATTATTGCCAGCCCCAGCACCTAGCACAATGCACAGCCCTAGCAGGTGCCCACAAACACTCCTGAAACAGATCAGGAGGCTCTGAAATTACAGTGTTGGAGGTGACAGATGCAGTTGGCCATGTTTATGTGTATTATCTTTCAAAGTTAGGGAAGTAAAGGGAAGCTCTTGTGGAGGGCTGGCTAACCACCACACTGGTGAGGGAGGTGCCACGGGGTAGTTTCTGCTAATAATGCCACCCATGGGCAGCAGCACAACACTGCATCCAGTGGGGAGAGGGCTCAGTAGTTGCCCAGACAGCTGGGTTAAGGTGAGAGTCTGTGATCTTGGCATACTGTACTGACAAGCTTTCTGGCCCACCTTGGGAGCGGTGCCTTTCAGTGACGCTTTTGAATACTCGTAAGTGGTTTTCCATCCAGCCTCCAGGGCAGGCTTCTGGATCACAGCTGCACTCTGACTTTGCTTGACCTACCCGCCAGCCCCAGAGGGCAGGAGGAGGTGGAAGAGAGCCTTGAGCTTCAGTCTCTATTGTCTGTCATTTTGCCTCTTTTCTCTAACTTTCTTTTGCTCCTTCTTATCCAACTGATCTTTTCTTTCTTTCTTTTGTATAGCTTGGCCAGTTTTTCACTCATCTTTTTGTAAGGTTGACTAATAACAAAATTTCCATCAAGATCAGCCCAGTGTAAATTGTGCCCACACTTGCATCTAGATAGAGTTATATTAACTATAATTTCTTATCGTCTGCATTCTTGATCCCCTGCCATCCCGAGTCTTGCTGTGGAGAAGAACTGTCTCTCCCAGGGCGAAGAATGCCTAGAGGTAGCGCAGGATTTGCAGACTAGTGTGTCTTTCATATGCAAACTAACTGGTTCACAGCCACACAGGCTGCCTACTCTGCTGAGTTTTCACATTCTGGACCTTTCTTTATAGCTCTTAAAGAAACACCTGAGAGTCAGCTATAGACAACTTTAGGCCCAGAACTTACTGCAGTTATTCACACTGATGAATCCCAAACCTGTTTACCTAGCTTTGCATTGTTTTCTCCATGGAGGTTATTTGGTAATGTGTCGCTCCTCCCCATACATCCTCTTCCTCCTGACTCAGCTGGATGTTTCCCTTTATCGCCCTACATAGTCTGATGTCCCCACCCCACCCCCACTGCTAAGGGCTGTGAGTACACTAATGTCCTCCGTCATTTCCCTGTGTCTATGCATCTCACACACTACCTCTACAACAAATCCAGACTATATTTTTAAATGAGTGTTTGCTATTTAAATGACTCTTATATTTATCATAAGTATTATCACTCGTAACAGATTCAAACACACTCTTTAGACATACTAATGGTTCTTGAATTCAATCCTTCAATGATCATTCATAAATTAGCCTATAAAACAATGCTGTTAAAAAGAGAAAAATAGTTTTCCACGTTATAAGCACATTTGTTATCCAAGTCACAATCCATGCATTATGGTATTCTGTTTGTCTTAAGCAGATTCAGAGACAATCAGAGATTTGTCAGGCAGGCTCAGCCCCAGCAAGACCTGTGTCAAGGCGCGAAGGCTTTGCCTAGTCACAGCAGCAAGGCCTGGGGGTCACACTTGCCCCTTTCTCATTCATCTTGTCTAGTGGATTGCTGATGAGTTCTGGATGTACTCAGAATGAGGAAACATAAAAACTCCTGATTCTCTCTCCTTCTCAGCTTCCAGACACAGAAATTGTCGGGCTTCTCTGCTAGACTCAAGTCTATCATTTTTAGCAAGCTGCCGCCGGGACAGCCTGCGGGTGCTGAGCTGAGCAGCTGGTCAGCAGTGGAAAAGTCCTTCCTTCCTCTGTCTGCAAAGTCCCTTGTGCACTGGTCGTGCCCTTCTCTGCGTGTTCTGGCCTCACTGAGCCAGGCATCGCTGTCTTTCTTGTAGAAAATTTCCACGGACTTGCACATTGTTATTTGTTCTCCTCCACAATAAATCAAACAGATGGCTTCATCCTTTCCTCACAGGTCCTATTTTCTGGCCTTTAATCATATTTGGTTTTTAATGTTGGCCAGTCCACTCAGCAGCCATTTGTCTGAGACCTCTGTGACTGTGGCTGTGGACCATCCCTTTTGAACACATTCGGTTCTTAGGTTCGATGAGCAATCGCTTCTATCAGTTGTCTGATTATTAAACAGCTGGGGCTCTCTGCAGCCATTTCAGGGACTTGCCCAGAAGATGGAGAAGCAATTTCAGAGACAAAAAGCAATTGCTTCAAAGACTTTCCTGCTTATGTCAACAGCTTACTAGACGGGGTCCTGTTTCCCAGGCAAAGGAGGGAGTGGGAATCGTCTTCTAACTGTAGACATTGACCCTCGCAGGAGAGACAACACAGGCTTAGTTTTGGCACAGAGAAGTAGACAACATTTCACTCACAGACACTTACTGGTGTCTACAGTGTGCCAGGCTCTGTGCTGGCACAGTGATGAATGCATAGTGATACATAGGAAGCACGCCTTGCCTGACTGGCCTCAAGGAGATTGTAGTCAGCAGCTCCTTAGGCACATGGGATTCGCTCCTCACTACCCAGTGCAAGGAAGGAGGGATATGGAATTAGCTCATTGTGGGAGGGTAGGGAAAGCTTCATGGTGGGATGAAGGGAAAAATTATGCTCATTGGTTAAGGAGAGTATTAGGGCTTAGAAAGGTTAAGTAATCTATGAAAGGCCACACCAAAGGTAGTTGGGAGAGCCACTAGGAGCTGAATCTAGGAGTGTTCAGCCATTTTTTTAAAAAAATTGAAATCTTTATTGGTACATTATATATACACATCATGATTGCACTCCATAATGGGGATTTGCACCATCTTGATCCTGGTGAGAAAAAGACAGCCCGGGAACACATAGAAGCCATGTCTGCATCTCCAAGTGCATGTACGGTTTCTACAAGGACACTCAGAGGTTTGTGCATGGGGATGGTCCAGCCTTTGAGTTTGCAGGGAGCCTTTGTCCTGGCCATCATGACTGTCGACATCCACAGTTCTGTGCCCTCCGGGAGAGATCTTTTCTGCCGTCCAGCTTCATCCATCCTCATTAGCACATGGTCTGCTACACCGCGCAGGGCAGCCACAGAGATAACTGCTCCTCCTTCAGGGTCTGGTTTGATGGGGCTCAAGCTCACTCCTTGGTATGTGTAGCGTTCTCTGCTTCCAAACAAGAAACCCAGAGGAGAGGATAGCAAAGGACATCAACTTGCTTTGCAAACTGATTTTCTTTCAGTAGTGCATCCACAGAGTAACACGACGGAAGAAGGAGACCAGCTGAGAAAACTGAAGGCTAGGAAAATTCTATTAAGACCCAGGAGATAGCTATTCACTGGTTTGATTTAAGAAAGATAAGACATGAAAGTGTTTGGAGCAATTCTTAATATATGCTCAGTATTAGTTTAATAATAATTGCTGTTTTGGTGATGCCACTGTATTTGTTAGGCATTTGTGATTCTGTTTTTATGGAAGCCAGTGGCACTTTGGGCAAAAAATTTGCTCCGTGAAGTCCATGAAAGCTTCTATTATAAAAGGGAGGTGTGAATCTGTGTTGCAGTTGTCACTAGTGTGGGTGGGGCTGTAATTCAGAAAACATTCTGCAGCATTCACTGGGATCGATAGCAAAGAAGGGAGAACTCAAGATAGACAGATGAGTGGTGGGGACAGCACTGAAGGGGAGAGGGTATCAGCAGCTACCCCATGAAGGGAGGAGGGGAAGACTGTGTAGATTAAAAAGACTGCACATACAGTGGGGAGGAGACAGGGCCCTGTGGATCTGTGGTTGGCATCATAAATATTCAGTTGGTCTCCATGAATATTCAACTAGACAGAGATTTGCAAACAGGCTCTTGAGGGTGCTGCCATTGATGAGAGAGACTGATTTCTTCGAGGAATCTCTCAGTGTCAAGAGAACACATGCCACTGCTGAGGAGTAGATGGGATCGTGGGTGGAAGCAAAGAGCTGGAAGCTTCGACGAGAAGTGACAGCTGGCAGGAGCGCAGGCCACACTGCAAAGATCTGAAAAGCTGCCCTAGGTGAACAGCCAGGCCACAGAGTGGGACTGAGTCCTATGATTTCTGTTTGAGTGTGACTATTTACAACTTCTGCTCTCTGGTTCTGAGGAAGTCACAAGCACATAGTGCCACAAAACGCATTAATGACAGCCTGCTGTTCTTTGCCATGTGCACTGGGTGTGGCAGTCATGTGACATCGAAGCATTCAAGCCCATCTCACCAGTACAACCTCAAAATCGCTGGCTTTAGTCACTAGTTCCTGACAACAACTGCCTCAGAGGACAAGACTCTGTAGCTACAAAATAAAATGTCTGAAAAACAATCACCTTGTCCTTGTCCAAACTCATTATTTTGTTGTACATGCTGTGAGTCAGGGAAGGGGAGACCTCTGTCTAAGGCAGGGGCAGAATCTAGGCTAGAACTTGACTCTGCTCCTTCCAACAACTCGGTAGCTACTTGTTTCTGTGTGAAAGATTGTTCTTAGAGCCAGCACTGCCTGGTCCTTCTGTGCCTATAGGTGAACTAGGAAAAGGAGGCTCCCTGGGAGTGGTCACAGCCCTGCCCCACAAGCTGGGTTCTTCTACTAAGGTGATCTGGTACAGAGCTCAGCCTGTATGGCCCTATGTGACAAGAAATCTTCCCTCCCTCCAGTCTTCTGTCTCTCAGTTATTTACTTAAAAGAGTGTGTGTTTAATATATGCCTCCTGCATGCAGAATGGTGCCTGCATGACTTGTCTGGTAAAGAACAGCCTTGGTAAATTTACAGCGGGCTTTCCAAACATGACAATTTAAGTCACTAGAGTAAGAGACTGGAGGAGGCTGAGATACTTAGAGAAGTGATGAGTGACAGTAAAGGTGCTTTTAAGGTAATATGGACTTCTACGCATTTGGAACTCTCCTGTCAGGCCTCAATCGTTTATCATCACTGGAAGAAAATGGGTTTGCTTTCCTACAGGCGGGATTTGAAGAATAATTAAAAATAATGTCTATTGCTTTGAGTGGGAAGGCAACCCTAAGAGATTTCAGATGCCTACCAGACTCTCTAAGTGGTACATTCACTGTAGACACAAACAAAACACAAATAGGGTCTCTTTGCGCAGGCTACCTTTTTAAGTGGCTCACACCCCCATGGGGTTTGTGTGGCATGGGGATGCCAGGCGAGAAAATCTGCAGTGTGGTGAGAATCCTGACTTCTGTGCTGTCCTTGGAGCCAATGTGGCGGCTCTGTGATCTCTTTCCTGCAGGTACGTCATCGAGGAGTGGTGCTGTCATTTGTGTACATGCCAATCTACACACTCTGCAAGTATTTGTTAAAGGACTGAAGAGATGTGTCCCCTAAGGTTGAAGGTTGTTTCTCGGGATCTGCTTTCATTGTCCTTGAGCTCTCCTTCGATTGTGTTTTCTGTGTACCAGGCCTTGCAGGTGTTTGACATGTATTGGTTGACAATGTGGACCTACTAGAATCTCATGAACTCCCTTTCGTTCTTAAAAATAAGTAGTGGTGGGGAACATCTCTGTATCTTTTCACCCATTCATTGTCACACTACCCCGTGCAACAAACTGACCTGAGTACTAGTGATGGTGAAGATGGTACTTGATTCTAAATGTGTCATTGTTTTGTTTTGTTTTTTTTTTTTTGGTTTTTTGAGAGAGAGAGAGGATCTAATTTTGTAGTTCAGGCTGGTTCTGAACTCAGCCTCAGACTCAACAGTCCTTCTGCCTCTGCCTTCCAAGTGCTAGGATTACAGGAATGAGACACCGGTGATGTCCAGCATTTTAGTATGTGGTTCTGACTGCTGGTGGGCATGAGTCATCACACTCATCATTGTTGTATGTGGTTACCAGGGATTGAACCCGGGCCCTTGCACTTGCAAAGCAGGCGCCAGAACCACTGAGCTAAATCTCCGGCCCGGTGTATCCCTGTTTTTATTGGAAAGGGGTATATAACAGATGCATGAACAAATGGCTATCAAAGTAACCAGCTTGGATACATGCCATGATGGATCAGGAGACTTTCTGAGAAGATGGTGTAAAAGGCACTACAAAGTGAAAGTTTAAAAGTTCTTTTTTTTTTCTTTTAGAGATAGTCAACTTCTTCAAATTTTCTCTTGTTAAACATACAACCAACATCCTTTCCCACCGTCAGTCTCACAGCAATGACAATATGCAAATTTTAGACCCAGAACCTAGAGCTCAGGTTCCTTTCCACAAAAACAAGGAAACTGAACTGAAGATGGCTAAAAGCTATAAAGCAAGTGTGGCAATCTGGATTATCTGTTTTTGGTTCTCTTTACCCTCTGTTCCTTACTATAAAAATGTCCATTGCCTATCTGTACATGGTGAGATAGTAATTTGAGGCAAATTGTTCCCACTATATACTTGGATCATTCCTTTTAACCAAAATAAATGATCTCTCTAGATTTGGTCCATGGGAAGCAAACAAGTCTGAGCACATGAACCTGAGTGGCCAGGAACAGGAGCACTTAGCTAGTTTTTGAAATAGACTCATGACTGAATCCAAGAGAAGAGAATCTGACGGAGGGCATGGCATGTCCACTGACCCTGAGGCCTGGGGGACTTTGCTGATGGTGGGAACTCATAGAAGGCTGGTTGACTGCAAAGGAGAAAGTGGAGAAGGGAGTAAGTATAAGGACTAATAGGCAGCCACAGGCTGGATGGCTGAACCCTCTGAATGCTATGTGAGGAATACATGGTGGGCTGGAGACTCCTGATCACAGCAGTGCCTCAGACGGTCACTGTGACGGTTCCGCGGATAACTGTCTATAGGGAGGTGGAGGAAGATGTGGAAGGCAGATTTACTGAAGGCCAGGTTAGGGATAATGGCTACTCCTTTCAAGGTGGTAGTAGTGAGTATTGCCATTTGAATCAATAGTTTAGACACAGAACCATGAAGTCTTGCAGACTGACTGAATGTGGGGAGACACGGAAAGAGAGGCGATGGAGAATGATTCCTAGGTTTGGGCCTTAAACATGAAATGGATGACAGCTGTTCTGGAGAAGATGGCCTTATTGGCTTATATCAGCCAATCTAAATTATTGGTTTAGATTATAAAATTAAACATAAATGTGTCGTATGACTCAGTAATCTCACTCTTAAATGTCTAAGACATTTACCCAAGAGAAAAAAAAAAAAAAACTTATTTCCAAACAATATCTGAACTGAAAATGTCCCTTAGTGGTTAAGTTGATAAACCTATCCTAGCACACTCTAGCCCTTCAGCCTGGCAATGACTGATCTGCTCTCTGTTTTCATTTGGGCCTTTTCCCCAAATGTCATACTAGTGGAGACTCAACCAGGCAGCCTGCTGAGACTAGCTTCTCTCCTTATCACAATGCCTTTGAGATGTCTCATGCTGGTTATGTTTCCAGAGTCTATTTCTTCTTATTGTTTAATAGTCTTCCCACAATATTCTCACTAAAGGCTGATTTAAACATACCTGCATTTAAAATAATTTTTTTTTTTTTTTGAGACAGGGTCTCACTTTGTAGTTCAGGCTGGCCCTGAGCTCAGCCTCAAACTCACATCAGCAATCCTCCTGCCTCTGCCTCCCAAGTGCTGGGATTACAGGCCTGAGCCACCACGCCCGGCACTGTGGTACGTGGTACTCGTTGCTGCTGGGGTGAGTCTCCACGCCCAGTATTGTTATGTGGTTACCGGAGATTGAACCCAGGCCCTTGCGCTTGCAAGACAGGCACCAGAACCACTGAGCTATATCCCCGGGCCCCTAAAATAATTTTTAAGATATTTTTTAATTGATAAAAAGTGAGAGGCAGAAAAAAAGGAGATGTCTATTGTATTTTCTGAGATAAGAAAGATGGAGAAAAACATAGACTGATAAAACAGGGTGGAAGTGATAAAGAAGCTGTCCTAAAATTCCAAGTTCCAGTACGGCTGGGTTGCATTACACTCACTGGCAAGCTCTGCACAGTAGGAAGACTGATCCCCGAGGGTCTCTGGGGAACCATGAGGATAACACTGCATGAGAGTGAAGGAGACTTTGAAGCGCTTGCTGCCCAAAGTGGCTGTTGTTTGGAACTCAGTTGTCTTTCTCCAAGTGTCTGCTCTGTGTTCACTACTGCCCATAGGGTGGCCTGGTGAAAAGACCTTTGAGGACCCACTTCTGATCATTTTTGATGTCCCTGTATGGGTATCACCGTGTTTGGGCACCGTTGTCAGTGTGCATGAGCCTTTTCCAAAATCACAAACACAGACACAAGTCATTCCAAGGGGAGATGAGCTGGAAAGAAATGAATGCTGATGGTTGCCTGGTTCAGGAGAAGCTGGGGAGCATTTTCAAGGACCTGGATCCACAATGAATGTGGGGAGAAGTGAACCAGGAAGGAAGGAAAGAAGGACAGGAGAAAAAGAGAGGGGAGGAAGGGAGTAAAAAGGGGAAAATGAGGAGTATCAGGAAAGGAGAAAAGAAGAAAAATAAGCATGGGAGGAGAAGAAAGAGAAAGCAAGGAAATAAAAGAGACACTGGCTTCCCTGGGTTGCTAAATAGTAGTTTCTGGGTTAGACTTTGGAGCCTCTGGTATATTGCACCTACCTCAGTGCAAGCTAGTGCTGCAAGCAAGATTCCAGACACACATTCTGCCCATGATTCATTTTCACAACAGGGAAAAGAAGGCGTATTTATGGAGCATCTATCTATGGGGGAAAATCTGGAAAGGAAGACATTAACTGATGAACAATGATTTCTTTGAATTTTGAATGACTCAGGAAAAATGAATCTATTCTCAAAAGGAAAGGAAATTAAGAATTATCCTGTGGTTTCCCTGCAGAAACAGAGCCACCGGACTGTCTTGTCTCTCATTTCTCTTCTTTGAATTCCTCTCGCATCATGGCATCTTACTTTTCCCTTGGCTATTCTGCAAATCGTGGAAAAATATCTTCTCCATATTACCTTCTAGAGAGGATCTTCTACAAAATCTATGAGAAACATCTGCCTCCTTCTGAGCTACAGTAGCTGTTCAATAAATATTTGTTGTAAGAAGAAAACAAGTGTCCAACTCAGAGTTGCCCAATAGAAATATAGTTAAAGGCATGTATGTAATTTTAAGTGCTCTAACAATCACACAGACTGTCATTTGATTTAATATTATGTTAATTCCATATACCTAAAATACAAAGACCTGTAGTCAATATAAAAGAGAGATATTTTCCAGTCTTTTTGTTTGTACTATTCTTAAAAATTTCATATGTACTTTCTGCTTAAGTACAAGTCAGTTTAGACAAGCCACATTTCAAGCTTAAAAGCCACATGTGACTACATTTTTGGGTACTATCTTTCTAGCCTCAGTAATTATATATCTGTTCCCAGTATTTTTGAAATGATTGCCTGAGTAAGGACCAGAGCTGATCAGCTTTCAATTCTTGAAGCATCTTGGGAAATGTTACAAAGCTGTAGGACCCAACACCAGACTCTCAGGCTCCAGAGCAGGGATTTGGCTTGGTGATGGAACTTGGTCGCTAATCTTGTGTGTAGCATAAGGCACAAATGTCTTAATGAGCTGAGTCACTCTTATTCCTTTTACCTTATGGAAATGAGAAAACAATGTCAATCTTTGGAATCTTTATTTTTCTTATCTTTTCAATAGGACAATTCAGCCTAGCTTGGACAGCTTTTTTTTTTTTTTTTTTTTTTTTTTTTTGAGAACTAAATAAAACAATAATGGGCAAAGTTTCCCATTATTTCCCCACTATGGGCAAAGTGCTGAGGTACTCCATAAATGTTCTTTCCACTGTTTTCCCATTTCTCTTTCTGCTCCCCATGGTATTGTAAACAAGACAGTAATATTTCCATCTTGTGCCCTAACATCCAAGCTCCTGGACCAGTTCCAACATGGTATCTCCTTAGAAAGTCCAAAGCAGCATTTGAAAGTCAAATAAGTTAGTAGAAGTAACTCTATCGAGTAGCTTCCCGTGTCGCTGTTCTCTGCCCAAGACGTTGGTGATGTTAGTCGGTCAGGCCATCCACTGGCCCCTCATCCCTTCATCTTTATACCACGTACCTTCACACACATGCAAGGGAATTTAAATTAGTAGCAGAATATTGAGACCACTCAACTCTTGGGTCTAGAATCAAAGAAAATGGGAAAAAAATTTTCATCCAGAAGAAGTTGTTGATGAAGCTTGTGTTAAGACTGCAGTGAGGCAGCTCTCCCACAAATCCGTCATGAAGACAGAATAAGAACCTGTCAAATCAGGGAGGGAATTATGTACAGAGAGACATGAAACGCCTGCCTTTTCTCTGAAAAGGTTTAGCTTGAAGAAAAAAGAAGCTGGTGCAGGCTGGAATAGGGTGAGCTGTTAATGAATCTGGCATTAAGAGATTTGTGTTAACTCAATGGAGGTGGCTCCATTCCCAGACTTGATTCAGTGGTATCGAGAAGCTGTGGGGTGTCTCCTCCGAGGTCAGCAGCAGTTAAAATATTCAACTGCTCATTATTCCCACAGATTACACTACTCTCCCAAGAATATTTTGGGAACCAGACAATAGGCTCACATTGGGGGCACCAGTCCAGCCCTAAATTATTAAGGATCTTGTCTTTAACTCAGAAGCCCCATCATCTCCCCATTTTTTCCCTCCTTCCTCCCTCAGAGAACTCTAACTATACAAGATGCTCTGTTTCTGAAGGTCATCTCAATGTCAGTTCTTGTGCTCAAGAGAATGCTAAGTGTTTAACACACACCCAGACTTTATTTACATCCACAGACAGTTCACTGTTACTGAGGAGCTAAGACGGTTCTTTGCTTCCTTTAGAAGAAACAAAATGGCGCCTGGTCTGGGAGAAGACCGGTTCAGAAGTGATATGGAGAGTCTGAGAGAAGCCATACCCCAGAGAGAAGATTTTTTTTTTTTTTTTTTTTTTTAGGTTTTTTTTGAGACAGGGTCTCACTTTGTGGTTCAGGCTGGCCCTGAGCTCAGCCTCAAACTCACATCACAATCCTCCTGCCTCTGCCTCCCGAGTGCTGGGATTACAGGCGTGTGCCACCACGCCCGGCCCTGTGGTATGTGGTACTGGTTGCTGCTGGGTGTGAGTCTCCACACCCAGTATTGTATGTGGATACTGGGGAATCGAACCCAGGCCCTTGCGCTTGCAAGACAGGCGCCAGAACAGCTGAGCTAACTCCCCAGCCCCCAGAGAGAAGATTTTTACATAGGCAAACACTGAAGGATAGGACTGTGACTGCCTCTTGAAGCGGTTCACCTGAAAGCCACAGAAAGTTCTTTAAGCTGTAGCTCACTGGCTTCTTCCACATTCGTGGGAGATAAACAAGCACATCTGACTCCTGTGTTCAGAATTTAAGCATCTTGAACAAAAGCACAAAAGCAAAAGCAAAATGAAAGATTTTCTGGTCCTCACACCAAGGAAGGGAGACCTGGAAAAGCTCAGTTAGGTGGCTATTCAGGGACATCCAGACAGAGAGACAAT
>PVIR01013793.1:0-41786 GCA_004026965.1 Petromus typicus
GTTCCATATGCAATTGTCATGACAGCCTCTTCTCGAGGAAACAGAGTCAAGGAAAAAGGGACCCAGTGGAGCAAGGCTAGTCCTTTCCAGGACATCTCTGGCCAGTTTCAAGGCTGAAGAGAAAGAGACATCCAGTTTGGAGTATGCTAAATCACTGCTGGAGTGCTTAAATTCTCCAGAAATGCTGAGGAGGTCTGTGTTACTGTGACTACTTCTGTGATCACAATCCAGCTGAACGTGTAGACAGCCTAAATGATCTCCTCAGTATGAGCCAATATCACATGCTAGTCTGAAGAGGATAGGCTCTGAAGAGATGGACTTAAGTGTAACCCAGACAAGGATCTTATAGGGCTAAGACTCAGCTTACAAGTCCATAAACTGGTTAATCCTATAAGGTTCCTTCTAATGCCTAACTCAATTAGCCATCAGAGTTACAACCAAAATAATGTTTACAGTCAGGTGTGGGGTCACACGCCTGTAATCTTAACACTCTGAAGCAGGAGATTGTATGTTCCAGGTCAGCCCAGGCTACATAGCAAGTTTGAGGCCAATTAGAGGAGTAAGAAAAGTTTACAAGCTTGATTGTAGTCACTCAACATGACAGGAAATGAAGGCACAGGATAAACAGATTAAGTTTTACTGAAGTAGAAGATGTATGTACTTTCAATCATCTGATATCATCAGCTCAGTTCAGTTTATCCTTGTGTGGCCTTTCTTTTCTGACGACTGCCCTGTAATGTTGAAGGAAATGGATCCGTCTGCTCTCTTCATCAGTTTTTTCAAATCTATGTTTAGAATCACAGAAACTCAAGATTGGAATAGAGCTTAACAGAGAGAGCCAAAGCATAGCGGAACTCTGGGTGTGATGGTTAAAGCGTAACTGTCAAACTGGCTGGCATGGGAGTCACCTAGGTGCGTCTGGGAAGGTCATGAAGGCATGATCTTGGTACTGTATACAGTCTTCCTCTTCTCTCTGGCTCTGTTCTCCTGCTCTGCTTCCTCACTACTACAGACAAAGCAGCTTTGCTTCACCAGGCCCTCCCACCTTAATGTCTCTGCTAGGAGCCAGCTAACCATGGACTGAGTCCTCAAAACCATGAGCCAAATTCAGCCTCAGCTCCTTCAAGTGTGGATGCTGGGAACTGTGTCCCACAGGGGGCAAAGACAACTATAGTACCTAGGGAATTTACCCTCTCTCCAGCTAGCCTAACAGTCACCACCAACTGGGCAAAGTAAACCAAGGAAAAGATGATTTTTAGTAACATCTGGTAATTCAGAGGTAGAATGGTCTAACAGAGGGGTTTAGGATAGTGTAAAAGTTAACTTTCTTAACCACAGAGTTACTGATGAATATCCAAATCTGAAAATAAAGTGCAAACATATACTTGAAAGTTGTACAAACACAGAACTAGAAAAAAACTTGTACCATTTCTCATAAGAATGTACAGTAATTCACATTAATATAGTAATCTTGGTTAGATAGCTTTGTGGCAATGATAGAATGGGAAAGGACATATATAATTATGAAAGAGACATTTCTTTATTTCCAAAAGGGAAGACCTTATTCTGGGTTTAGTTGGCAAGTCACTTGTCAGCTTTATTAAAGTTCTAAATACAAGGGGTCCTTCAGGATTTACCTATGTCTTGACAGAAGATTATTTAAACAAATACCAGTTAACTCTCATTAGGTAGAATCACTTTTAAATATGCTCCCTTGCCTACTTTTGCCTTTCTCTACCTAAAACTCCAAAGATCTGCAACATTCACCACCCAACTGAACAGTAATCTGTCATTCAATAAAATGCAAGTTCATACCAAGCCTGGTAACCTAGCCAAGAACATGTCAAATTAGAAACATATCCCCTTTGGGAGGGATCAGCTAATTTTATTATAATCATTATCACTGCTTTTACTACGCAAGCTCATTATGCCTCTTCTCTTTCTTCCTAGTAAATATACACCATCAGTATGAATGTGGAGAAATGTGTGCATAAGGACTGTGACTGCAGAGAAAACTTGTGCTTCATTGAATACTTGAAACATCCATATTAATTCTAAAACTTGTTGTGCTGAAAAGGCAATTGATGCTGGGAAAGGAAAATAATAACCAGGGGCAATCATAAGGATTCAACCCTGAGAAATATGCACCAGATGCCCAGCAGATATCCCAGCTTCCACCTAGATTCCTGGGTACAGTGCTGTGCGGTTGGACTGGGGATGACAGTGCCAACCTGGAGATAGAAGGCCAATGCTCTGACTTCAGTGACTCTGCTTCTCCACTCTCCACATGGGCTCTCTCCTGCTATGAAGGCCTTGAACTGTTTGTTGATATTCCCAAACCAAAAAAACTCAGACATGAAAGTGTCTACATATTATATGTATATTTTTCATAACTTCATATACTTGAAAGTATGATTCTGTGAGTTGTGCTCCTAAAATATCTACAATGAGCTGCATAATGTTTCCAGAAAAGAAAAAAAAAAAAAAAAAAGATAAAGCTAAGTGCCAAAGTGACACTTGGTGTCTAGTGGGTGTTCTGGAATGATTTTCCTTGCTTCTCAGTACAACAATAAGGGAAGCACTGATCACAATAATGTAGGCTTTTCTGAAAATATTCTGAATATTTCTGAAAATATTTTCCAAAAATATTCGATTTCAAGGCTTTTGCTGTTTTTCTAAAGAATCTTATAAAAATGACCTTGCCAGGAAATTATGATACATTGTTAAATGTAAGACTATGCCTGATAAGCATCAACTGTTCCAATCTTATTAGTGTTTAATAATCCAAAAGTGAGGGAAAGATGATTCCAAGGCATCAAGACCACATACTGTAGGTGCTGCTACTGGGTTCTGTTTATTTAGCCCCCACCTATTGATTCTCTGAGCCAGGGACTTGCGCGGGCTCACCCATTCTCTGGAACACTTTTTACATGCTGAGGTCCCTGAGACATGGGCTAAGCATTATCCATCTTCCCACTTTACTGGCCTATTAGAGCCTTGCAGTGAGTGTTTCTGAAACTCAAGCAGGAGTAGATGGATGGCAGGAGGCCTTAGCTTCTTATACTGAAACTGCCAAGCCTCAAGTCACCTCTATCTGCAGCACTGTCAGATGACTCACTTGTTTTAAAAATCCTTTTCCTATTTAGGGCTGACTGGGGAAATGAAGCCAAGAACAATCCCTGGGGGAAGGCTTGGCCCAGGAGTCAGTCTGTGGCCTCAGGACAGCGCAGGGAACCACAACTGTGTGAATGAGAAGAATTTTAAACTGTCCCTTTTAAAGATGACATACAACATTTCAATTCTGAGACTCCTGGCAAATTGTTGAGAGACTCTGCTCGCCCTGTTAAAAAGCCTAGAATATTCCTCATCAGGGATGGGCAACAGTGCTAAATTTTAAAGGCAAAAAGTAGACAAGACTGGCAAAAAAAACCCCAAAAAACAAAAAACAAAAAACAGCAATGCTCACACAACTCAAAGTTGAAATTTAAGCTGGGATTTCTGGGAGGTCTGTGTGAGAGATGTTGTTTCTGACTACAAGGAAGAGAGGGCAGATTTCAGACTTTTAGGTAACATTACAGGCCAGATATGCTCGGTGAATGGGAACAAGAAAGGGTGAAAAATATCATAGCTTTCCAGAGCCAGATCAAATGACTGGGGTACAACTACCAGTAAGGAAGATATACACCTGATGGTAAAAACATAATTAACCATTTGAATTATTTTCAGTTCTACCGCTCTCACTCTCAGTGTCTAATAATGCATTTGGTTGAGTTTTTATGAAGTTGCTTCACAGAACCTAAAATGAGATTAAATTTAAAACTAACTCAAAAACATTATGAAAAAAAAAAAAAGCTTCCACATGGTGAGTTGAGAACACTGATTCAAATCCTTTCATTGCCTTACTTCTTAGAGCGTCTGCTCTGTTTTTATACATTTCCAAAGGACTGTGGGGTGAGTAGTGCTTCTGAAGTATACTTTCATAGCAAGATCCCTTTATTTCCACTCCATTTTCTTTAACATTTTATGAAATTAGTGGCTGTTGGTAAACACTTTAGAAAACGTTATCTTAGTATCATCTACATGTACAGAGACTATTAATAAGATATGCAGATTAAGTAATTATCTTCCATTCAGCATTACCCAACTGATGAAAGCCAGATCTGGGAACAATCAAGACAGTTATGCTACTTTACATGAGTGCTCAATATTTCAGGTCTACGGCCCTGTCCTATTTTCAGTGAGGTTAAGAATTAAGATTATAATAAGGACTTTACCCTGTGCCAGGCACTCTACAGAGTAATTTGTAGGTATCAGTCATGTAACCCACGCAATGATCGTTAATGTTCATTATCAGCAATTAGCTCCACTTAACAGAGCAGCAAACTGATCCTTGGAGATGTTAATTTACTTGAATGAAGATTGGAGTGGAACTCACATTTCAGAACCAGAGTCTGAATCAAGAGGGTAGGGATTTTAACCACAATATTATATTATAACACGTATATTAGAAATTTAGTTCAAAAACAATGCAAGTGTGACTTTGAGGAAGTTCACTGAGTACATGTCACAAAACAGCATGGGTATCCCTGATATATCCCTTGGGTCAGTCACTCCTTTCTTTCCTAAACACTAGTGAGAATTAGACACTGTTTTGGGTATTTAGGATAAAGTAGAACAAGTAGTCAAATGCTACATTTTTGGAAAAAACAAAAAGTAAGCACTATAATAAACATAAGTAGGCATAATAACTGTAAAAAAAAGGGCTCTGAAGGGTTGGAATACATTTGTGCCAGGTGTTTTGGTGTTTTTGTTGTTGTTGTTGTTATTTGTTTGTTTGTTTGGTACTGGACATCAGACTTGGGACCTTGCACTTTCAAGGCAGGTGCTGGCACCACTGAGTTAAATTCTTGGCCCTAAGTGTGTCATTGCATGCAGGAGAAGCAGGTAGACCTGTGCTTGAGAACAAGTGAGGCCAGAGCTCACAGTTTTCCACGGGGAGTCACAATGCTGGAGACAAGAACAGATGACCACTGGGGCAGAGTCCTGTAGCACTGGATTGAAGGAATCATTCAAAAGAGCTGGAAAGAGGGCAAGTGAGACAATGGACAAAGGACTTTCACTCCAAAGGGAAATAGAGAAATAAGACAATAATAGGAAAGAGATATAAGATAAGAGAGGAAAAGAAAGAGACAAGAGAGGGACTCTTCTAATCCTCTTAAAATACAAGAATTAACCACATGAAAAATTCTGTGTTAATTGTTAATAGCAGAATTGAAAGGAAAGTTTGATGGTAAGAGAAAAGGTAATTAATAAGTATTTAATGGGATAAAGAGAAATGGGGTATAGTAAACAATGGGAAAATGGTCCTAGGTAGAAGATGAACATAAATTGCCCTGAGTAACAAGAGAAAAGCCAGAACATGTGGTCAAGACAAAGGGAGGAGTCAAATCAAACATCAGTGACACCATGTAAGAATTTACTTGTATTCTTTGAGGCCAAGTTCTAATTCTTTTTTAGTTTTACTGGATTTTTGTTTTCCTTATCTATAAAGATAGAACAGAAATTATGAGATTATTGTGCAGATTAAAAGTTAATCACTGACTTTCAGAGTTCAGAGTGACGATAGGGTCAAAATGATAAACGTTACTTGTGCTGCTTCTATTATTATATTTTCATTAATTATACATACCCCAAATTACATGACTCTCAAACCTGAATTTCATTTACTATTTCCTTGGCATCAAATAAAATGCAGTCCCTGGGAGAAAGAGCAAGTTGTCAACTGTGATATGGTTTGTTTAACATAGTTTCCGTAATGCAATTTTGACATATTAATCCTAAGGGGCTATAAATTGAATCAATTCTGATTTTGTTAAAGTCTTTGAAAGCTGTGTTACATTCCACTGAACCAAATGCTTATCTTGCAGCCAACAAATAGGGAGCATTTTGAAATTCAATATTTGCTACATTTTTTGATTAGCAAGCAGAAGGAATGGATGCAATCAATGTGTGGACTTCCAAAGCAAAACCTACTTATTTGCTCTGTGAAAAACTTCCTTGATACCTCACTTCTCTCTCTGGCTGCCTGATCTCTTTGTAGGTCTTGACATCGCTGTCATCTTGGCTTCTCCCTCCAGGAACACACTTCAATCTTCCACTTTTACCTCTGCATGGTTTACCCTATGAACTGGTCACTGTCTACACAATAGCAATTTAAAAGCTGTTCATCAGGTCCGGCCACTACCGAGTTTAAAACCATTTTATTCTGTAAGAGAATACATGCACCCCTTTATGGTTTAGAAAAGCCTGCCGAGATGGCCACTGCCCGCCCTTCCCACCTGTCTCTTCTTGCTCTCATTTTGTTCATTTCGCTCCTGACATGTAAATTACTGTTCCGTTCTGGGAACATACCAGTCTTTCACTACAAAGGGTTCTCTGATCTTTCTGTTCTTTCCACATGGGACATTTTCTTCATCCAGTTCATACGAGTTGCTCAGTATCATCTGGCCAGTCTCTGTTCATTTATCAGCACCTCAAAAAAGATGCCCTGTCCCTCCTCACAGCAGCTCCATCTTCCCACAGGCACCAGTTTTATCTCCTTCTTTATGCTGCTCTTCAGCTGAGATCATTCTAATTGCTTTTTTGCTTGCTTGTTTTCTGACTTGTTTCTGGAATGAAGAGTTTTATGAACTACATATAAAATCTCATGTCTTCATTCTTTTCTCTATAGTGAATAGAAGTGGGGAGTTCACTGAATTTAACAGTAGGAATACATAAGCTCCAATTATGCAGGTGACAGCTAAACCTCAATAGACCAGAGTGACTTCTGTTGTCACATAAGTTTCCTGTTAGCTCACAAAAGGGAACGTTTTTTCAGCCATTTATTCCTTCCTTAAATCACTGAGCCAACTCACCACTTGTTTATTCCTTTATTACTCTAAAATCTAACTCTGTGTAAAGTATTTCCTCAATTATTTTCTATATATTTGTCAATGTGTGTTATGTGTGGAAATAAATTAGAATGATCTCAAAGAATATAACATATACTATCTTATTTCATGCCCAATAACAAAGTGGTAAAAAGTTGAATATTCCTGGTAAAGACTATCTAATATACTGCTTAGTAATAATAAATTATACATTCATAGATATTGAAAGAAGTATTTTTTTGGAAAATAAAAACAGAATTAGTGAACACAAACATGGATAACTGAAAAAAATTCTGTGCCAAAAGTTGTCACAGTGAAAAGGCAGATGCTTTTTCAAGCAGATACGATCAAAGGTGTGTAGAGACAGAGGAAGGAAAAAGTACAAGACTTCACAAAGTTCAGAAAGTCTGCCCAGGCTAAGGGGATTCCACCATATTACCATCAACTTACTCCAAGAAGTGACACAATGGATCTTTCTAGAACTCTGCCAGGTTGGTCTGGGTTAGGAAAGAAGGGGGAACTGAAAACATGGCATCATTTTCTGACAATACTGTTTTGACTGAGCACCTACTATATTTCAGGTGCTACATTAATTCCTTTATATGTATTTCATATGATACAATACAACATCTCTATGAGAACTATTTATCATTGTCCCACTTTAGATGATAAGATGAAGGCAGAGGAGGAATCTGAACCATGCAAGTTCAGAGAGAAGAAGATGACAGAAACTTCACTTGGCCGACACCTGCTCTGAAGGCCTCTGGGAAGTAAACACATGAAAATGCTGACCAGTTGGTCTCATCGCACTAATGGGTCTGCACTGTGTTCCCATGTTTAGATAAGAAGTGCTAAAAGCCAGGAAATAAAATAATATTTTAAAGAGTTATTTCTGCAGTTATTAGTCCAATTTTAGGAGTTAATGGTTCACTTTAAAACCAAATGCCTTTGTTTGGATTAAAACTTTGAAAGGCTTTTCCTCCCCCCACTTGTCAGGGTAGGGATGGAACTCAGGGCCTCGTGCCTACTAAGTATGCGTTCTATCACCAAGAGAGATCCTCAGCCTCTAAATTACAGTATCTCTAAACTCCAAAATCCTGGAATGATGCCCAGAAGATATCATTAGTTAAAAAAGCAATGTAGAGTGGTATAATATGATCCCAGTTGATATGCTAATATTTGCTAGTGTGAAAAGATATAGTTTTCACTCTTAGCAATGCCTAACTAGTTGGGTGGAAAAAATCTATTACAGTATCATTTTCATACATTTTTGTGTATGTTCCATGATAATAAGCATAGCTTATTTTGTAGTAAATAAGAAATACAGAGCACTTTTCCTAATTATTTTTTTGTAAATACAGTTCCTATGTGTTTTAATGTTTTCCCTCACCTGTTCTTGTTTTTAACCTTACCTGGTGTCTTTTTCTCTTCTTTCAACTGAATTTATACTACACATTAACATTTTAATTAAGATTCTCATTGAATAAAAAATTTTCCAGCAAGAATAAATTGATGAATTTTTATTCATAATGTCTGATTTATTTGCAGTCCTGTTAGTCTGTTAGTAAAACTAGCTACTGGATATGGGGCATCCTTCACAGGTAATGTGTAGTCATAAGGCTATGAGTGTTATTACCATATGTATTTCCATATTAATGAGAAATTTCAGAGTACTCTGTTTTAAGTGTTGCACACATAGCTTGAAGATAATACATAAATTAAGTTTGGTTTACTTAACTTACTTGAATGATCACTTGAATGATTACTGGGATAAGGACCCAAAGTAGTAATTTGTGGTTTATAGCTTTGATAAAGAAATCACTAGATTATTGGTTTTAAGACATTTTGAAAGGAAAATTCTAGGCCAGTTAAAACATTATCCTACAATGTAAACTCTAATGTAGCTAGAAATTGATGGAGCTAGAAAAGTGAATACCCTTACTATGTCTAAGCTATTATTTACTACACTTGACTACAAAACATGTTTATGTAGATATTCCCAGTTTAGCAACACACCTGTCTAGTGATTGTTTAGACTTACACCTATTTTTTTTATGAACATCAATGTCTTTTTTGTACAGCACATATTACCTGTATAGTACTATAAGTTTTGCTGTTTATACTGTATAATATAGTATACATAGTTTTTTATCTTTTGTTACACATTATAGGACTACATGTAAGAGTTATACAAATAAAGGCAATGTCATCAAGTTTGAGTTTTCTTTGACCCTGTCTTTGTTTAAAATATTATAATATACATATGATATACAATTTCTCACTTAGCAACTCATTCACTGATGGACTTGGTCACAGAACTGGGACTGAATCATTAAGTGAGGAATTAATACCTGTTACTTTTCTTTCCAGTGCCTTTGAGAATAACCAAGAAATCGTTTTAGCTTGGACTTCTATTAAACCCTAACATAGTCCTACAAACAAATGGGAGATTCATTATCATTTTTGCTCCTGCTGCAATATTACATTAATCAACTCACAGCATTCCACAATTGCAGATCTTGGCTGAATACAGAACAACCCTCTGACTAGGATCATTTTAGTAAATGAAATTGGATTCAGCAGACTTTTATTGAGTACTCACGAACATTTCAGGTTTTGCCAAGCCCAGAGAGATGTGTGGGGCATAAATTCTGCTCTCTAGGAATTTAAAATTTAGGAAGAAAGTTACACCTAGAACTAACTCTGCTCTAAAGTACCATGCTATGAGGTCTGTGTGCAGCAACAGTAAGAACATATGGAGAGCACAGATCAAGTTGTTTGTAGTTAATTCTAGTCTAGACAAGGAGAAGTTTCTAAAGAGATGACCTTTTAGCTGCAGCTGGAAGGTCAAATGGGATTTGGCCAGCAGGGGGTGTCACTGTGGATGGAGCAGGGAATCAAGGCCAAGCAGGGAGTGTGAACAGACAGGAGGGGCAGGGCATGCTTACACGGCCAGGATGAAGAGAGACGAGGAGGGGAAGGATGGTTGGGCCAGATCAGCAGTGGCCTTCAGCGAACAAGTGCAATGTACGCGCCGTCACCCAAAGATTCATTCATGAGCAAGAGAAGGAAAAACACCACTTCCAGAGCAGCTCTCCTTCTTTCCTCATGACAGGCATCAGCAGCCTTATGTTTATGTATCTTAAATCAGAGAATTTCTTAAGATTTCTAACTTGAAATAGATATTTTATTACATTAAATTATGTGGTCAGATTTGGGGAGGAAAGTGATTGGTGAATCAGTGAAAATGAGGAAAATGATGACCGGGTAAGAAACCTACTTGCATAGGGAGACTGAGAGCCAGCAGAAAAAAAATAATGTTGTAAAGGGAACAGAGGGGGGATGAGGCAAGGAAGAAAGTGCAACCACTGGAGAGTGTTCATAGCTCCCGGTCTCACAGCCCCAAGGATTTGCTGCTCCGAACAGAAGATTAATATAGCAACACAGCTCCTTTCACTAAACCTGAGCATCAAAACCCACCTCAGAGGAAACTCTCCAGCTCCTAGTTCAGTGGCAGAACAGAGTCAACGCCCAAGGCCAAATGTTCACCATAACTCTCTGGTAGTGCACCTGCTGGCTTAGCCCCCGAGCTGCGCACAGCTTTCCCCCTTGGAGGAGGGGACGCCTCCACATCCTTCCTGAGGATCAGCCCCTTAGACAAGCTGGCCCCTTAGATAAGCCAGCCCTTTAGACAAGCCTCTGTGCTCTTAAAACCTACCATTCTGACACCATTTTCAAAAGCTTGCCGGGTGAGGGGAGCTGGGCCGTCCACAGTCTTGCCATCGTCGTCCGGGCCCCAGCTGGCACTGTATATGTGCACATGTTGGGGGTTGAAGCTGACAGACTTCGCCTCCACCATGTCTGTGACATCTCCATCTAACATTCTCACACCTGCAAGGCCAAAAAGAGGGTGATCTCAATATAGGAGTGTGGCTACTGGACATCCAAGAAACCCCACTATGTGCTTGGGTGGTAAAAGATGTATTTTTAATCAACATTCAGCTGGGCACATTTCCCCCAGTGAAAGGATAAAGTACACTTTTCAGCAGGTAACTCAGGGAGCAAAGAAATAAAGTGCACGTAAAGAGAAAAGCTTCTATAAATCTTATTATTCACTTTTCTTTTCTCCAAGCTTCTAGTCCCTACAAGGATTGCAATAAGCATCCCATCTTCCCTCTCTTAAACAACTACTACTAAGTAGAAAGATCTTCAAGCAACCTACTTTCCTTACATTTCATTCTAATGAATAGCTGGTGCTAGGAGTTGGCATAAAATAGTCCAGCATCAGCAGTCTTGTAAATTTGGGAAGATTGCCAAGTGAGGTGGTTCTCATTTCTTCTATATTTAATATTATCTCCTAATCTGAAGATTGATATAAACTTAATATATGTATTTTCTGTGAAGTATTTACAACTCAAATAATAAATGGCAATACATTTAACAATTCAAGAAATTCCAAAGGGTTTTAGCAATGCTTAGTCATTCATCTTCATTTAAGCAGATTTCTATGAGACAGAATCAAATTATTAACCCTAAAGTAGACAAAGACACTTGCTGAGCCAGGTGTGGTGGCACATGCCTGCAGTCCTACTACTCTGCAAGGCTGAGGAAGGAAGATTTCAAGTTCCAGCTCAGCCATGGAATTTAGCAGCAAGTTGCCTGAACATTTTAAAAAGGAGTTAAGGATGTGGCTCAGGGCAAATATCCTGTGTTCAACTCCCAGTATTGAGAGAGAGAGAGAGTGAGAGAGAGAGAGTGTTAACTGACACCTGACAGTTGTACATACTGCAGAATAAGTATGAAATTTTGTTTTGATTTTTAAAGGAAGATGTGTATTAACAAATGGCGTAGAGAATGAAAGTTGTAAGTGAATTCCTTTAAAAATTATGGAACACAAATTGCATTGAGAAAGTTTGTTTTGTGGGAGAGAAAACTCAGGACAATACCCTGCTTGTGCTCTGTGCCAGTAGCTACTGGTTTATTTCAATCTATTCATTTATTTTCTTAATAAATTCAGTTTATTGGAGAATTTTAGAAATACATTACTATCACATTCCTCCCTAGCAATTTTACCTATACATAATATGAATATTCAGAATGGATCTGCACATTTTTAAGTGGCTGAATGAACTACTTTATCTTTTTTTTTTTGAGACAGGTTCTTGTTTTGTAGTTCAGGCTGGCCCTGAACTAACTATGTAGCCCAGGGAAGCCTCAAATTCAGCAATTCCCCTGCCTCTGCCTCCCAAGTGCTGGGTTTACAAGTGTGAGCCACCACGCTTGGCACTGTGGTATGTGGTTATTGGGTATCGAACATGGGACCTTAGGCTTGCAAGGCAGGTGCTGGAACCACTGAGCTAAATCCCTGGCCCTGAACTACTTTATCTTTGAAAGTACAAAGTTAAAGTATTTCAATACGATAGCAAGATCCAACCCACATGATCTTACTGGTACATCCAAATGCCAACATGTCTGTATCAGCCAACAACTCGATTCACTTGCTCTATCATACATTTCATGCAAAGTTCATGAAAAAATGTCTGCTGAATCATTAGAGGCTTGTGATTTTCTGATTGAAAATCCACAAATAAGAATTTCCTCAATTTTTTCCAGGTAAAATTAAGCTCCTATTTCTTCACTTAACTCCAGGCTTTCATGCCTCAGGCCAAAGGGACTAAATCTGTAATTCCATAGGCTCTTGTTTAGAACGTTTCCAAGCATCATCAACAATTGACTCTCTTACTGAAGGTACTGTGAAGCTTGGTCAGCATTTTATCTATGAGTTCACAAGTTCATCCCCTAGTTCCTTCCAGGTCAGCAGTGAGAGTTCCAGGTCTTCGATGATCTGGGATGTGAGTCTGTTCCTGACAGAGGAGCCAGGAACCACAAGCAGGTTGGCCGTGCAACTCGGATGCAACTCTGGGAAGAACAGAGGCTTCCAGCACCCTCATCTCTCTCAGGGGAAAACTGCGGTTTCCTATTTTAGCATGTCCATGTCTTCTGCCTATGACACGGCAGATGCTCCAGACTATAGCTAATTACTGGTTAACCAGTTGTCATAAAACCAACTTGGTAGAATTCAGGGTGAAGTAAAGGAAAGAGGTCACATTTAGTGTGGACTGACATTTAAGGTAACTTTAGAAAAGCTTTTCTCAGCACTGCTGTTGTATGCCATAGCCGTCTTATCTGTGATCTGTTTCTGTAAATTCAGTTATCCAAGGTCAACTGAATATATTACATGGCAAATTCCCAAAAGAAACAATGCGTGCTTTAAATGACTTTTATTACGGCATCTTTTTATAGTTTTTATATTTCATTATTAGCTATATAGTGCTTCAGAAACAAAGAGGCCCAGCCAGGTTCCAGAAGCTTCATTGAACTTTCCATACTCTTTCTCAGACCTTTAGGGAAAACCTTTACACTGAGCAGAGATCTGTATAGAATGTTTTCCTTCCATCTGTGTGACTGTGGCCCTTGGTTGCTGCTTACCAAGATGATTGCAAATGGTAAAGTTAGAGCTTGGTTTATCAGTGCTGGGATCAATTCTGCTTTGGCTGGCTCCTTAGAATAAACATATATGAGTGTGTGTGTGTGTGTGTGTGTGTGTGTATAGGTATATATATGTATACATATATATAGCATATATATATATAGCATATATATGTATGTGTGAGAGAGAGAGGGATATCTAATCTAGAATCACTTCTAGAAACAGTGTATAACTACCTTATTTGACCAATGAAGGATATTTCATCACTTACCCATTTAAATTACAATTTAATTAAATTTACAGTTTTATTAGGACCTTTGTTTAAACGTTTAAATATCACACATATAAATAACTTTTCTGCTCTGAGACAACTTTAAAATGCTTCTTTCCTTAGCAGTATTATTGTCCGATGTTTTTCATGCTAGTTGCTTCTTACGCAGGTACCAATTATAGAATTTTGGTACAGACGTCAAAGACTTCCATTTTTACTACTAAACATAGTAATGTTTTTTTTCCTCAAGCCAGCTAGAAAAGTGTATGTAACACTTTAGGTGTACTCCACCCGAAGTCCTTGATTGTACTGAATGACGCATGTTAACCTAGTCATTTTGCTGTCTGCACTATGCAAAGATCTGCCCATCTAGCTCAAAAAGGATCTGGAAATGAGTCAGCAAAAGAGCTGCTGAACTCTTCTCTCTTCACATGTGAGTTTGTTTCCCATACCTCCGATCTTGGCGTTGAAAGCAATTCCAACTGTGCAGTGCGAGTTGTTTGCAGCGGCTGCCACTTCCCCAGCACAACGGGTCCCATGCCTGCAGGCAGAACACACACACTTTCTAAACTAAGATACTTCATTCTCACAAACCCAACACATCACCTCCGCCACCCAAACTTCGCAGTGGTGAGACAGCATCCAGATGTGGTGTGTCTAGAAATTCCTACCTGAGTAGCACTTAGGTTTTCTACTGCTAATTCTTGGCACATAATTAGGCTGTTTTGTATCACATTATTTTAATATGTATATGTTTGCTTTTGATATCTTGTTCTCCCAGCTTGAAAATCTTGAAAGACCCCATTTTTTAAATCTATCACTCTTCTGCTGACCAACACAGAGCCACATGTCATATATAGCTAGTGGCCCCCTGAAATGTGGCTAGTGTGACTTCACTTCAATTTTAATTTTACTTAACTTTAACTTAATTAAAAAACTAATATTCAAGATGAGAAAAGTTAACAATGTGAGTATGAAAATGTACTTATGAAACTACAATTTTAAATACGGTCTAGCTTTTCTAATGAAAAATTTGTCATGAACAAGATGAGCTACACACACCAAATTGAAAACATAGTGTACAAAATAAATATCTCACTAAATTTTTTATTAATTATACATTGAATAACCTTAGTAAAATATATTAACAAGATTTGTTTCATTAGTTTGTTTTCGCCTCTCTATTTTTTTTTAAATGTGGCAACAAGAAAATGATTTTCCTCTAAAGAATTTTCTGTTATTTCTTGCAAATTTTGTTGTTGATCAGAGAAAAATCTTGTAATTGAAAGGACTTCAAGGATAGTCTTGTCCAAGGATGCCAAAAAAGCTTAAAATACAAAAAACAACCTATTTAGAAGTCATAGCCTAAACAGAGTGTTAAGAATATTATGGTATGATCAAAGCCAGAAGAAGAATTGATGCCTGATGTCTGCCATGGTTGCAGAAGAGAGACCTAACAACAGGTGTGGTGTATTTAGCAGTGCCACAGAGTTCACAGCCACCCTCCCCATCACCTTAGAGATGAGCTCACTTCGATACAGAGTGCTGTCAAAAGCAGCACTGTTAACAAACTGGTGACAGGCTGTGAAGCCTTCATTTCAGTACTTTCTGTTTCACAGCACAGCTGCCTTAGACCACACTTATCACAAGACACAGGTACCATCGACCCAACTCTGAACAAGTTGTTGCTTACAACTGATAGGTGCACATGTCTATTTATTGCAAAGAAGACATCTTGTACTACTGCTCTATTCCCTACGTAATGTCATGTGTATCTTTTCATACAAACATTAATATATATCATTTAGTGTTTATGAATATGTAAGTGGTATATAAACAAGTATGATACATGTGCATATCTATCTGCATGTATACACACAACACACACACACACACACACACACACACACACACACATACACATGCACCAGGATCTCTTTTACACAATCTCTACCCCTGGAAATTTTATAGTTATTCACTAATATTAACAAAGATATTAAGAACAATGTTGAAAATTATTCTGCATACATATATGTATATATGAAACTTAAAACCAGGGGATAAATTCCTAGAAATAGAATTATGAGACCAAAGGGTACAGAATATGTTATGACCAAAACACACAAAATAGTATGAATAAAACTATTACAAGGCCAGAGATTTAGCTCAGTGGCACTGCACCTGCCTTGCAAACAGAAGGTCATGAATTCAATCCCTGATATCACAAATTGCAAAAAGTTAGATTTTTGTGCACAGCCAGTGAGAGGAAGAGAGAGATTATAAGCCAAGTAGAATGATACTGAACAGTTCATAAAATATATGCATGAATCCTGTCCACAAATGCTTGTACAGTAGTTTCCCACTTGTTTTCATCATTGTCCATTTGATATGTTAAGCACTGTAGACCCCTTGCCTCACATATTCAATATTGGGTGTCCTTTTAAATATTTATTTGTTATTTCTATTTCTTGCCTTGTGAATAACCTCATCTTCTTTGCTCAAATTTCCTGTCTTTCCTGCCAAATTTCTTGCAAATATGTTTCCAAGTTTGGAATATATCAATGAAATTTTGACCAACTTTGAATTTCCCTAAAAGCATTTACTTTTGTGATGCTTCTAAATACATTGTTTTTATTTAAAACTTTTCTAGAAGTTTTACGTCTACTACAGTAAGGGAGATTAAATCGAATATTCTACCATATTGTATAAAAACAGAACTACCTTAGTTCTGTATTACTAAAATGTTAACAGAGCCCTATACATATTAAATGCATCATTAATGTATAGTGAATGCCCCTGAGTGACTAACAGAGGAACTATTAACATACAAAGGTTTTGCAAAGGTTTCTGTACAATGTTCTACATCCTAAGATAGCAGCCATTTTTTTTGTGTGTGAGACATTGAAGTTCTCTGAGCTAAATCTTCACTTTGCTACTGACTCATATGTTTTTAAATATCACTTAAATAATATATTGCCACATACTATAATTGAGGTCTAAATGACTAGTTAAACTACATTTAAACAGTCCACCCTCTTAAAATGACAATAATTATTGCTCCAAAAAAGAACCATTCAGTTTCTTTACTTTTTACATGTTAGTTGGACTCCATATTCAGAAATGAATTTCCAACAAATTACAGAAGAGATAACCACTGTGACCTGCCTGAAGTTCAAATGTAGGAACAATGCACTATTTTCCCCTAGCCTTAAAGAACAAAGGTGGGCTGCAAGGTGTATGTCCTGAGAGATAAATATAAAAATTAAAAATAGAAGCCTGTATTTCATGGTTTTTTTAGTTCAGAGACTAAAATATGAGCCTTGAGGTATTTTCAGCTTAGGAAGCCAATCTTACTAGATTTGAACCCTGAAAACAATATATTCAATATATTATATACTTACTTATATGTACATAAATGTGAACTTTACTAAGCAATTCTATTTAATAGGTATTCCTTGGAAAAGTAATCACTGGTAATGTTCTCTTGTATGCTCACAATATTACTGAGGCATATTTTCTCACTTTCATATGATAACTCAATTATGTAAATTATAATGGATCTGTGGGCCAGTAATTTAAAAGTAACTGAACATCTTCAAAAATAAAGAAGATGTAGAGAAACTAAGAACTTGAAGGTTTTCTTATATTTCTTCTCTTCTTCTGGGGTACTGTTAGGACCCTCGTCAGTATGAAACACTTTAATACATAACTTTTACTTCAGTAAATCATTCTAGGTTTTCAAGAGCATCTTGAATTAAAGATCATCCCAGGCTTTTCCACTGCTTTTTCTTACGTCTTATCAATGTTGCTACATTGTAATTAAATATTATAATTAAAGGGCCAAGAAGTTTTACCTTATTGAGAAGGTAGAAAATCAGACAACAGGGTGCCTGTTAATTGCTCCGTACTTGAAAAATATACAAGTTAGGTAAAGAGAGTGAGCAATACAAGCTGAAGGGATCTACTGTATCTGGCTAAGAAAGAACATGTCCTCTTTTGCTTTCTCCTTGCCCTTTGCTCACACTGATTAATGAACTTCTTTCTTTCCACATGATTTGAGGATGGAAATATTAACTTAACTGCTTTTACCACAGTTGTGAAGCCAAGAGGTGGGTAAGTAAGCTCAGCACTGAACCAGACGGCAGGGCACAGGCAGAGGGCGCCCTGTTCACTTGCCATTTTACACTTTGAAAGTCAAACTGACACTTGTGGGGAATCAAAAAATGGCAATTGGGAGAAAATTGCTTTCCATTATTTTCTTCCCTAGAAGAAACACCTCCAACTGCTCATGGATTCTGCCTACCATTCTACTGTTACTGTCCTCTGACGTCTGGTATACCCACTCTGTCATTCTTCCTTGCAGGCCTTGATTTTATATGTCCTGAGGTGAAAACTCTTTATGTCTATCTCAAAAGCCTTCTCAGAGGAAAGGAGATAACAGCATGTCACAGGGAGATGTTTACAGCCTATGGTTCAAAAGCAATGCTGTGACTGCTCAAATCTTGCAAAACTGTATTTCTACCTTGTCTTTACACAGCCGTCTATTTCTTTTACATTTCTATAGCCATATTTGACTTGTACACCAACTCTGTGAAGGCAGTAAAATGTAATATTTATCATATTTTACAAATAAGAAAATTCAGTTTGTCGGTTGGTGACTGGAAGGTACAGAATAGAGCAGGACATGGAGTAGGCCAAGGTCTTCAGCATTCTAATACTATGACTTCCCACTACTCCAGCAAGATGTGTGGGGCCCATGCTGGTAAGACCTTGAGTGGCTGATGAGATTTCAGGAGTCGGTGGCCTGCTCTCCTACTCTTTGCCTAATGTTGGTGCTCTGTGATGCAGAGGTGATATAAGCCCTTCATTAGCCTTAAAGACAGGATATTTGACAGTAGCACCTCCTAGAAATAAACCATTTTGCAAAACCTCCAAGAAATAACATTCAGTTTGGTGTAGAGGGAGCAAAATTTGGGAAATGTAAAAACGAAAAGGTAAGAAGAATGGAAAGTAGCTGAAAAAGGATTATCACCCTGTCTTTGGTGAAAAGCTTACCAAAGCTCAAGAAACATATTTGAGGAAAAAGAGAAAAAAAAAAAAAAAGAAAAAAATTACTATCTATTTCATACTGATCATTTTTGTGAATTAATTAAGATAATAGCATCTGAAGTGACTGCAATTGTAATAACAACATGAAGTCTCAAAACCATTAAATTTTTTACTCTAGTAGGAAGTGAGTGAGGAAAACTTTCAAAATAACAAATAAATGGATATAGAAAGTAACACAAGATTATATTCAGACACATCAGTAGCCTAACACTGAAATAGTATTAAGTATAATCTCATATTAGGAAAGCTTTTATATATAGCAGTAGATATGATGAATCCTCCTCTGGCTATCAGGAATGATATACAGCATTTTGAGACACTAATAAAATTTGTTAACTGCTCTGATGTCTGACAGGTATCAAGTTGTAGACAAGGAAAATCAAAAGCTTATTTGATAGTGTTAAATAATACTAGGTCACTACTGAGAAGTGGTGTTACATGTCAAATGTAAATAGTAATTTTCTTTTAAAAAGCAAAAATAATGATTTTTTACAGTGGGTTAAAATATTGTCAGACACACACTTAATCACATATAAAAACTGGTAAAATCTGAGTAAACTCTACAGATTGTATCATTATTGATCTCTTGGTTTTCATAGTGATCACATAAGTCACCATTCAGGAAAACTAGACAAACTGTATGAGGATCACTATTCCATTTTGTGACTTTCTTCAAATAGATAATTATTTTTTAAACTATTAAAATATTCATTGCAGGTGTCAATTAATGGGAGTTATTTGTAGGATTGGTTGTAATTTAAGGGTGTTTCAGAGAACAAACAACATTGACAATAAAAAAATTAAAATAAAACTGAAGTGACAAATATACTCCAGTATTCTCTTACCTCTTATTTGTCTCTGCTTTATCTTCCTCTGCCTAGATGTTTATTATATTTTTGCTTCTGTCTAACCCCCAGCCTACAAAAGTAGCTTATTCATGGTCATGTCTAAAACAACAAAGCCATTATCTTGAAAAGAAAACTCAGTTGCCTATCCCCCTTCTGCTGATTTCTCCAATATAATGTTGCATGGAATAGTGAAATACAAGAAAAAGTCAAGGCAGGCACACACAGAGTCATACAGATAGTCTTGATCATGGCAAGTAGCAACATCTTCATCGACCTTTTCATCAGCCTATGATGGCCAATATAGACTGTCAGTTTGATTGAATTAAGAGACACCTAGAGGAGGATTGGAATTTGATGGTGCTAATCTCATCACACGGAATCATCTCATTGGAGAGTTCAACAGGTGATTAGTAGCAAGGGCCTGCTAGGTCACTGGGGCTGTGACTTTGAAGGATGTCTCTCTTTTTCACTCTTTCTCCTTATGCTTCCAGGCTACCATAAGAGGAGCAATAGCTCTCTGGAAAAATACACTTCTTCAGTGATGGCCTGAGTCAGGTCAGGCCCACTGCCCTCAAACCAGCCTACCATGGACCGAGGCCTCTGGAACTATGAGCCACAGTTAATCTTTTCTCCTGTAAGTTGTGTATGTCATGTATCTTGTCCCAGCAATGAAAAAGTAATTATTATGTCACTCTTATCTTAATGATCAACAACAAAGAAACAGCATTCTGGATACCCCTCCTGATGTAGTCCACTAACACTGAAATGGAGCACGGCTCCCTCTCTTGCTTTCCTAGTGCTTAATTCACATTTATACCTGTCAGGCATTTTGGCTCTATGTGATATCTGTATGTTTTTATGAAATGAGATTGCCTAGCCTTGTCTTTCTCCTCTAATGCATCCATGATGTTATTCCTTCTTCTTTGGCTCTAGCAGGAGCTCAATTA
Organism: Petromus typicus; assembly: GCA_004026965.1. Classification (NCBI taxonomy): domain Eukaryota; kingdom Metazoa; phylum Chordata; class Mammalia; order Rodentia; family Petromuridae; genus Petromus; species Petromus typicus. The sequence continues at coordinate 20,595 of PVIR01013793.1, forward strand.
CCTGCTCTTCATGATCTTTAACCTCCTATGACAGGGTCCTGGTTTGTCTTCTTCAATGTAGATCTGACAGTTTCTACTCCATGAAGTTTGAATTTGAAACAGCTTAATGTCATTTCTACCACAGATGGAGGTCTATGAAATTTTCTACCTTACCCCTTGACTACAGAAATCACTCATCCTTCCTGATTCATTTTAAGTCTATTCTCAAATGTGCTTAGATGTTCAGAAATGTTGGGTGGGTGTGGTGGTGCATGTCTGTAATCATGGCACTATAGGAGGCCGAGGCAGTTTATAGAGCCAAATGTAGGCAATATAGAAACTTAACAACACCATTCCTAAAAGTAATATATGATAAAATATGCTGAGGGTGTATTTCAGTGTGATAGTCCTGAGTTCAATATTTAGCACTACTATTACTATTATTACTACTACTTCTACACACACACACTCACATACACACATGTACACAAAATTGGCAAATGCCTACCTGTTTTATCTGTACAATTAAACTCTTTTGTGGAACTAGAGAAGTTCTAACTAGTGTGATGCCCTCTAGACATCTCTCTGCTGTACTGGGCTAAGTACTGCCCTAATCCAGGAACACAGAAATGGAACTCTTTTTAAGTAAGTTATGAACTCTGCTAGGACTACTGTTCTTATATGGTGAAAATAGCCAAAGTACTTGAGAAAAATTATTTTAGTTAACAATATTCTTTCTTCCTTGTCTTTTCCTTTTCTTTATCAAGTGCAAATAATTCACATACTGTGTCCTAAGCACTTCTGAAACTTGTAACATGCAAAATTGAATAATTTAAAATTGTGATGCTCACAATCTCATGGGGAAGATTCTGGGTAAAGGACTAAAAAAACTTTTCTCCTATTTATGGACTTTGGTTATACTTTATAGCTCTGTTCTCCTTAAAGATGAGCTATCAGCTACCAAACCACACGGCTTACAGAAAAGATGAGTCTGAGCTGGTAGATTTCTGTGAACTGGGAGATCTGTGACCAGGTCTATAATACTTCTCAAGAAGAAGTATTAGCTTTGAGCATCTGAGAATAGATGCTGGAAATGAAGTGTGCCCTTCATTGGCTGGCCAAGGAAGCAATACTCACCCACAGGCTATAGTGAGAAATAATATTTTTTCAAATATGCATCTTCTAAAGCTAAGTTACTATCCCAATCACTAGTATGGCTACTCTGGGGAGGGAATAGGACAGCAGAGAGGTACAGAGTAGTCCTGGGAATGCTGATCATTCTTTCTGAGGCAATACAGCAGATATTGCTCTACTGGTAGTTATGTTTCTGTCATAGAACCCCTAGAGACCTAATAAACTCTATGAGCTTGACCAGCTACCATAACTGAACCTAAGACCACTATCAGGGGTTCTAAAAAATATATTCAAATAATTACCAGGCACTGTAGTACACACTAATCAAAGTTTATGTGCATAATGTCTTAAGAATTTCTGCTTCAGTTTTTCTGGTTTGGCATTGGTCCCTGTAAAAATGCTGACATGAAATCTAAAGGACATCCTCTTTCTTACACTTGACCTAATTTTCCTATAATTTCACATTATTATAATTAAAAGAAAATTTCATGATTAGAACTCAATGAAGCATTAAATATGAAGTATACACTGAGTCTATATGCTAAGAAACTAGGAAAACATCTATAAAGATAATGAAAGAAATAATGACCTATATAAAATTATAATTTTGATTTTTTATGATCTATTTCTTTTCAAATACTGTACATTTCTCTTCCTCAAATGTATACTGAAAACTACCTCATATAAATATTTCTGTAATAGCAGAAAAGACAGCAATATGCTAGCATGCACCTTAAATAGACAATATTTCAGCTTTACTGGTACTCCTATACATAGGTAAGTTCCAATTTTATAAACATTATTATAATGGCCTACTCAACCAGATTTAATAAGACTACACCTATGATCTAACTGATAATTTTCTTTTCTGAATCATTCATTCAGCAAACATTTATCAAGCAGGTTTTGAAGAATGTTAAAGTCGTTAAGAATTCAAAAGTAAAAAAAAATGTGATATAGTTTCAATGACTTTTACTAAGAAATTCTAAATAATAAAAAAATTCATAGGTCTATATTCACTTAATGTGTATTTCCATCTGCTTTTGCTAAAATATTTAGATAAAAAATACTTGTTTGGCTCAAAATCTGTTAATGATTGGCTAGTGGAAAAGGTGACATTATAAATGTATAACTTCATTCTGTGTGAAACTGCTTTCAGATCGTGATCAGACTATCAAAATGCTTTTAGGAGATGGGTGTCTTTGTAAGAAATAAGGGTTAAAAATATGTGATGATAAGATATATATATGACTTTATATCTTTTGTAAACATAAAATGCAAACAAATAATCGAGAAAAAAGCAAGCAAATAAATAGCTTCATGAACTTCCAAAAGAAAACAGGATTTTGTGCCATTAATGAAAATAATCTTTGAGAGTATCTGTATTCACACTGAAGCCAATTGAAAGAGGATCTGGAAGTATGATATCAGTAAAATAGCATAGAAAAATCAACAGGGACAACGACAGTGCCTTTAAATGAGAATAATTTGTCAATAAAATGATTCTGAGCAGTTGTTGGTAACCTGAGAAGATTTTTACAAATGGAATCTGTTTATGGTTCTACTAAAATTCACATTTCATAAAGTTACAGAAAAATAACCTCTTTAAACATGATTAATTTTTGTTTGATGTAGGAATGACTAGAGTTGAATGCTCCACTGGATAGTAAACTACATACAGTTTCATAATTTTACTTTTATTGTTTAAAATAAAGCACCATTTGCTGAATGCATAACACGACTCTGGACTCAATTTAAGTAGATTTATTTCTAATGGCTTCTCCCCTCAATACCTATTTGTTGCAGTACTGTGTCTTTCCAGTATTGCCTTCCAAAACAGGCAGGCTGCGGTTCCAGGCAGAAGTGTGGCATTGTCTTGAAAGAGTACAACTAGCGATTGCAGGACTATCAGGACCAGAACTGACTTGCTATCTTGATCTCCAGTGTACACTTTGTGCAAAATCCCTTTCTGTATCCTAAATGGTTCTTTCTCAAGTCCCCAGAAGGCACAAGTTGTTTATAACAAAACAATTTTTATAGTGATATTCCCCGGTGAATACAACGTGATAATAGAAAATATCAGGCCCTGAATTGCACTCTGAGCCTCAGCCAGATTCCCTTGAATTGCAGTCCCTTTGGCAATTTCAAGTATAGCAACAAGGGTCTTATTTTCTTAGCTGACACTCTACTTGCTTTGGCTGGGTATGAGACCACACTAGAGACACGGAGGCAGCCCGTGGCTTACAGCTCACTGGGCCTCTTCACTACAGGTCAACGTAGGGACATGGGTTCACAGAACTGCACTGCGTGATATTTAAGAAACAGGGTCATATTCCTTCTCAATCTAGTATGTAAACAATATCAAATCAAACAGAAAACATTGTGCATTAATGTTATGAAAGTTTTATTTGGTATTTACATTGATTCAAATATCTGGTCATAAAAAAAGGTTTTAGAAAAACCTCTGCCAACTGTATTGATGCTTAGCTTTTTATGTTAAAGCATTTATTTATAGCATTCTTCATTCTCCTTTCTATGGAATAGCTCCAGAAAATGTATTAGTTATAAATGACAATCTCAGAAATGGAAAATCCTTTTGGCAAATTAACTGGCATCCTCTCAGAAGTGAGAATTTTTCCAGATCCCCCCTGCTGCACATCCTTTATCAACACATTATTTTTCCCTTTAGGTCACACATCATAAAGATCACAGAACTGTTTCTACCTAACATTTTGACCGTTTTCCCCATTCAGTGCCCAGCCAGGGGCCCAGACAGTAGAGACCCAGAAAGACCCACACAGGCTTCTTAAATTGCAGTGAGGTAAAGAACTCTGAGTTGTGTAGAAAAGCAACTTTGATTAGACAGGAAAGAGGCTGTAAGACTTTGTCTGTGTCTAATAATCATCTGTCAATAGCTCAATAATAAAACAGTGCTCTTTTCAAGGAAGAAGAGTGAAATGACTTGGCAAATATTTTCTTTTCCTTTCCCTCTGCCACTTTAAAATGGAAGAATTCTGGATCCTCGCTGTTAACCAAATGGCATTCACAGCTTTCAGCTGGCATGAGGCAGCTGAGAAGCTAAAACTAGGAATGCTTATTCCCATTGCCATGGAAACCACTAACCAACTGGTGAAAACAAGGTAGATCAAATTTTTGGACAAGAGTGTTGCAATAATCACTGTTTTAAAAAACTTTTCTTCCACCAGAATAGACAATAGGGTCTCATCTTAGGAGTACAGAGATGTGTGCGTGGATAAACAGTTGTAACTTCTTCATAGCCCAAATCACAGTACTGTCATGTGCTTTCTTTCTTTCTTCTTTTTTTAAATCATTTGTTAAAGGACAAATTGCTACCAATCCAATCAATAAATTATACAATAAAAAGTAAAAATTTTGATCACAAGAATTCCTTTCAGAACTTATGATCATGTTCTTCTTCTACATCCTCTTAACAAATGCATGAGGGAAGAAAGCTGGTGACTTCTAAAAAAGGGATAGACCATAATCCATATTTTGGAAGAGTTGGAAAGAGCATTCTATTTTTCTAAAACCATACTGTGAAAATAAAGTTTTGAAAAGATAATTGAAGTAGCCAGTTGTTACAAAGTGGAAATGATCTTTATAGATCTTGGATCCATTCAGCCTTTCCAAGAGAATTGCTAGGTCTTTCCCTCCCCCAACAAAGTAAAAATAAATTTTAAAAAATCTATATATCATTCCTATTATCTGCATATAATATTTAAAATACTCTAAATTCAGTGGAAATATATTCCCCCAAAGAAGTAAAAGGATGAAAAAATTCTGGTGATTCATTCTACAGAAGAATTCTGTCACTAGACTGACTTTCCTGATGACCAAAGCCAGAAGTTTGCTCTACTAGCATGATCTGCACAAAGGCAGCACAGTCGTCTTCATTTGGACTACACATAATGCACTATCTGCAATTCTAATAGCAAGCTGCTAGTAACTATTTTCTTACTGCTTCACATGCAGGAGATAATTAAGTCTCTTAGTGGCACAAGACTTGCCCAAATTTACTCCTACAACTTTCAGCTTCTTTCTCCACATCAGATTTCTTTCTTTCTTTTTCTTTTTTGTAGCACTGGTGATGGAACTCGAGTCCTTGTGTTCCCAAGGTAGGCGTGGGGCCACGTGAGTTAAACTCCAGCTGCCACATCAGACTTTCATGTTCGCAATTGTCCTGCCTAGAGCCACTTCTCAGTGTCTAACTTGCTACTCCAATTCAGGAACATCACCCTATCTATTTCCCATCTCTTTAATTCCAGTCTCCTGTGTCAATAAAAGATTAGTACATGTGGAAATGTCTGGACTCAAATGCTATAATTTTCACAGGCAACACATGAATGATTCTTATTTTAAAATTTTAAACTTCAAATTGTTAAAGCAAAAGTTAAACAGTAAATCCAAACTTTCCCCAGTTATAACTGATTTCTTCCTGGTTTACTATATTTCAGATATTTAATCTCAATTTTTAAGATCAACACATATAGTCAGTAAATAAAAATATTCTAATGATGAGAAAAATTCATAAACATGTAAGAATTACTTGAAGCCTACTCTTTCATTAAAAAAGCTGTCCTTAATTATATTTTATTAGGACTATGTATTTGTTTGTTAGGATTGTCAGTTTTGTCAAACACAAATGCCACTAAGTGCAAAGGTAGGGGAAGGGCTTGACTTGGGCCAGAATTCAAATTTCTCAGTGAAGTATTTTTAAAATTTTGCTAATCAGTAATTATATGTAGCTGGCTCATTTTTACTTTTCCTCCTGAAATTACTAATTGAAAACACTTCTAGAGCTTATGTTACTATTCTACTTCTTTATTTCATATAGCACCTGAAAAAAAAAAAAGACTCTAAATTAAAGATTAATTAATTCATGTTTTTCTTCCAGATGCCTAAAAGCAAGAATTGATCAATAAACATATAGTCTCAGATCATTTGTAACATTTTCATTCTATGCAATTTTAGGTCTTCTCTCTCTTTCTCTCTTTTTTTTTTCCAACAAAGCTTAAATGGGAGTCTGTCTTTTGATAACTAAAAATAATTTAAAAGGCACTAGCTTTGCCATCTTTTATCACAATCTAGTTTTCCAACCCTTTTGCAATGCAAGAACTCAGGAGAATATTTGGGTTTAAAATTCTACTGTTCACTGCACGTTCATGCTACATAGAGACTGACTCATTAATGCCACGTGGTCCTTCTTGAAGCTGGTACAACTGTCCCTCTTCAAAGGATGCACTGTGAACAAAGTTTACCAGTAGTTTCTATAAAATTCATTGCAAACAGCAACAAACATTATTTCTTGATGGTGTTCATATGGGACTTTCATAAGTATAAACTGGTAATTGCCAAGGCAGGAGATAGTTCTTAATTATAGCTTGGGAAAATACTGACTACAAGGAAGCAGCCCATACCTAACACAGCTTTTTCCAGGTTGATGAATTTCATACCTATTTAGAGACATTTACGATAAACTGCTACTAAAACCCCAAAATGTCATCTAAGGCACTTAGAAATAGTAGAGTGAAAACAAATTAGAGTTCACTTAAAACTCATTTTTGCCATAGATTTTAGATTTTTCACTCTAAAACTTGAATATTTTTCATTTCCTGGCCTTTTTCTTTCTTTTATTGTGCAAGAAGTAGAAAGGAGCCAGCAGCAACAGCCAGTAGATGATAGTAAGCACCTTCCAACCATGCTAAATTAATAATATGGACAATGTACCCCAGATAATATCCTATATCTAAAACCCTTCACACATAGTAGAACAACAACATAACTACTTATTGAGTACCTCCTATTCACTAATCCTCAGCATGAATGAAACATACTATTTTCAAGTAGCTGCAAAAAATATTAGTTAAAATTACAGTGTAACATAGGAAGAATGATGTAGTGAGGCTTTAAAAACAGTGAATACATTCCAAGGTTGCTGCATACAGCTACAGAACTTAGAGTTGGTCTGTCTCTTAAAAGACAAGTGTTGAAAACTTGGCTGTCCGTCTGTGGCCCTGTTGAAAGGTGGAGGTACCTATAAGAGGTAGGCCCTGGAAGGAAGTGAAGGGATACGCACTTCAAGGGGCTACTGGGGTGCTGGACAGCAAGAAGTGAGCAAATCCCATCCATCGTGTACTTTGCCACAGGCCCCCAAGGCCCACAATGGAGCCAAGTGACTCTGGGCAAAAACATCTGAAACAGTACACTGAGATAAATATTTTCCCCTTTTAAATTGTTTATCTTGCATGTTTTTTTACAAAAGTATCTAATATAGGTTTGAAGAGATTCAGATTTGAGTTTTAGGTAACAAATTCTAAGCCAAATAAGACATTTTTTGGCTTTTTTTTTTCATATCAAAACGTGAAAAATCCAGTCAAGCCAGCTAACGTTGTCCTAATGTTTGTGAGGAGCTCACTAAAACCAGGCACCTGAGTCACTACAAACATTGTCTCAGTGTCATTCCCTTCAGTCAGCACTGTCCAAGACTCATAGCAAGTACTAACACTTCCCAAGGTCTTTTGCTTTAACCTACATTGACAGCTCTTTTATATTCTCTTCCTTTGGCTTGTAACCATGTGCTTGTTTTGTAGAAAAAGAACTTTTTACTTCAAATATAATTTTAAGAGGATACCTACTATGTGAAAAGGGTTTTTGCAACAGTGTATAAAATGTACTTATTTTTTAAAGGGTATAATGGCCTGGGGATGTAGCTCAATGGTAGAATGCTTGTTTGGCATGCTGGAGGGCCAGGCCAATATCACAATAAAGGAGAGTGTGGTAGTTTGGTTGAGGAAAGAGTCTAACTCATTGCACCCAGCCATCTGAGCTACATTTGGATAACATATGAGAACCATAAAAAAAATCTAAGTTGGAACCCAATGGTTTCCAGACACATTTAGCTTCTAGATGGTTTTTACTGTACTGTGTTACTCAAATGATAAGTCAGTGTTAAATTTCTACAAATTCTGTAAGTATATCATGGCTTGATTTTTAAAACTATACATAAAGTATAGTGCTATGATCATGGAAAGTATTAAAAAAGTACTGTCTGAAACAATATGCCACTAAATAAACACTAAATTCTCATAAAGCAACCACAGTTGTTTCCAAGCATTAAAAATTGTGTATTGCATATGAAACTATATGTACAATATTTTTAGTGTCCTGCTCTAAATTAGATTATATTATATGATACAAAGATTGTGGATATGAAAGTCAAATTCCCTTTCATAAGCTATGCAAGTTTGCTGTCAGTTTTCCTTTCTTCCTCTGGAATGAGAAATACTGCTATAGCATTTAACTTTAAATTCTTTCCTGTAACTAAGTTAAGCAGAAAAGTAATTTATTAAGAGCATACTTGGAAACTCAGAATTGTTGGGACTATTAAACACCCAAGGTGGAGACCCCAAATCAAAGGAAACACAAAACTGATCTAGTCTAGGAAAAGAGAGAGGGACATACAAAGGAGGGGAGGAGGGAGGAAGGCTAAGAGTGAATGACACTGCACTGATTTATGCTGTAATATGCTTGAGTATTCTTTATCTTAAAATGCTTAGGAGCAGTAAGGCTGTCAAAGTTTGGATTATTTTGTTTTGAAATAATTTCACATACATAATGAGATATATTGGGGCTACAACTCAAGCTGAAATAATTTTTTGTTGTTGTTTCATGGTCATCTTATGCACATAGCCTAGAGATAATTTTATACAATAGAATTTTGTTTATTTTCATGTATGAACATTTCTATTTGTAGTATCATGTTGGTGCTCAAAAGATTAGGAATTTTGTGGCATTTCAGATTTTTAGGCTGGGAATGCTCAATCTGTAGCAGGGGCTACTGATTTAGAATCTAGATTGTATGGCCTGAGCCCTAGACTACTGCAGGGGGAGCTGACTGAATAGCACTCAACATTCTCAGTGGCCATATCACCCTCCCAGTTCCTTTCTCCTATGAAAAACACACACTGACCCTGTTGAACTCTATTAGACTCTGCTGAGTTTATAGCCCAAGGCAGAAACAGCCAGGGTTTCTTTGGGAAACAAACTTATTCTCTTCTACCTGACCCAAATCATATTCCAGGCCATATATCAGAGCCTTAGAATTGCTCACAGGAAAACCAAATAAGCAGCTTGTGAATACTAAGTTCTAAAAACTGTTATGACATAACAATAATGTTTCAAATACCAGGATGTGCTATCTGTCCATGGACCATTTTAGGCCTGCTTTTATAGGGTATTGCTCAATAAAGTGTATAAAAGTATTATTCAGTTTTATTAAACAATTTATCTAGCGGTTAGTTTCCCACATGCCTTTTCCTATTTTACTCCTAATACAGATAGGTCATAGAAACCTAGGAATTGTACTATCCATGTAGATTTCAGAAACCCAAAAAGCTTTTAAGAAAAAACATTATATGAATTTAAGATGTGGGTATCATACATAACAAAGTACTTTTGCAGTATAACTCTCTACAAATTAAAACAAGGAAAAAACATGACATGACAGGTATATGAAGAGTTATCAGTATTTTGTTTCAACCAAAATAAATTAAACATGAGTTAGTATCCTTTATAATTGAAATAGGTTTTACAGTGGGGATTCTAACAGAAACTGAAAAAAATACAAGAAAATCAGATGAATATAAATGGAATGTACTAATGTAAAAGCATACCTACAAACAAAATATGAAAGAAAAAACACTAATGTAATTTTCAATGGCTTACACAAATAACTTATCATATTTATATGTGGGCTACAAAGATTCCAACCAAGATGAATGAACACACGGTGAAATGAATGTGGTTCTTGTACCTTGGCATTGCGGCATGTGGTTCCACTATAACAATGGTACCAGTTTACACTGTAGAGAGCTGAACAACTGGACACTAATTCTGTCTATATCAGGATCAAGTCACAGTTGCTAAGGCATCTCTAGTAGAAACATTGCAGCTACAATGGCAGGGGCCTCAATTGGCCCATAAGTGGTGTGCTTCAAGGGTGGGTGACAAAGCACAGATATGGCTGTCACTGGAGCTAGTTCTTCAATTATCTTTCACTTTGGGGATCCTTTTGCCACCTTCAGAACTAAATTCCAATAAAGTCCAGTCCAGAGTCTTTTATCTCTTCAATTCAAATCTCACTTCCTCAGATTGCCCAACCTCTCTAATTACTTTGTATGAGATGCATGAGAGAGATGGATGGACAAGAAACAGAAAAATAAAAATAATAAATATTTTCATTTCATCTACAACACTGACTACTTCCCACTTTTTCTGAAAGAATGAAAGGGATCCATTATTGTTTTAGTTAAAACAAATAAAATAAAGTTATGCAACAGTTTGATATCCAAAAAAATTAGCAATATAGGTCACAGTTGAAACTGCTGTCTAACATGAATTTCAATCAGGTCATCTGAAATATGTAATAGTTCAGTTTCATGTATAGTGTGATTGATAGAGAAAAATGTATGCTTCATTCTCCACATGATAATGACATAAAACTAGAACGCATGGGAAGATCTGGACATCAGGAAGATGGACAAAGAAACGGGGTCTATGAAAATCTTATCTACAGAGAGCTGTAAGCTTGGAAAAAATAAAAATCAGCATTCGGTAACTGGCACAGGCCTGGGAGATGGTACGATGCAAGGAGGATGAACCATAAGAAGAAGTGCCAACCACACACAAGGAGGTCATACAAAATCCGCTGCAGTCAGTGATTCTCAGCTCAGGACATCAGCACAGTGTTTCATTTTTAGCAATTCATGGAAATTCAGATACACTTCCTTGAATAGGCAAATTAAAGGTAGGTAGCATGTAGATATCTAAAAATAGCAAAAAGTAAACTCTTCTAATAAAGACCACTCTTAGTAACACTCACGAGATAACTGCGTTGAGTTGAGAAAGAGGATTCAGGAGAAGCTGTGGGGAAATGCAAGAAGTCCACTGTTCTCTCGAGCTACTTGAGGCACACTGTAGGAAAGCAGATTTCCTCCAAGTTTTCCAGATCTCATTCTCTTTTTAAAGCAAGACAGTGTCTTATTCCCAGGGGCTCAGTTTTCTCTTACAGAAAAACTTTCACAGCCCACACAGTTCTAGAGCTGTCACAAATGGCATTGCTTAAGTATAAAAACATTGGCAAAAGTCTTTTATGTAATTCAAATCTGAAAGAACCTTTATCTCCAAATAGAGAAACTGGAAAAGAACCATTTTCCTTCTGAGAAGTAGATCAAACATCATCTACTTGCTTGTTAGCACCTTTAATAGTAACAGTAATGACATTCATATATGTGGCATAGATATATAGTTGCCACAGACCTTTTTCTTATATAAGCAATACGCATTCAATTTATTATTTTTTAAAAGTTAATATATCCTAATAGAATGGTTGAAGACACAGAGACTCAAGCTCCAGCTTCCCTGTGATAACTTCCAATCAGACTAAACTGAAAGCCTTCTCTTTCTTTTACTACACAACTTTCCGAGGGCTATGTCTGCCTCTGAGTCTCTACAAGGTGACATTCAATGAAACTTTTTTACAGGAAGCTCTGCATAAATGGCCTCTGACTCCTTTTGTGTGGCCTTCATTTATTTCCACTGAACAAGCTGGCACTTTCAAGTCTTATTTTTATGATCATTTACTGCAATTACTGATCCCTGTTGCTTGTTGAAAGCTGTGCACACACACACTAGTAGGTATCTTTGCAGACAATCTCTCCTTCCAGCAAAGAGCCTTGAATCCCAGCACTTGGGAGACCCAGGCTCCTCTAAACTGAACACAGTGAGGGAGACTTCTGGTGATGACAGTTCTCCAAACATAATAAAAAAATTAATTTCTCATAATCTCTACTACAGATTAACTCAGTTGTGCACGTGAACAGATGGTGCATAAACTAATGAGCTCAAAAGTTGGCCGTGTTACTTAACCTTGCTCTGGACTTTCTGAATGTAAACTGATGGGAGCTGCAAATGAGACACTGTGTGGATGTGCTCACTTTATTATTTTATGCTGACATGGCTACCAAAGGTAGTCAAGTAGAAACCCCATAGACTTAGAGATCTTTTCATGAAACTGAGCAGAAATAGTCACAACCTGATAAAGCTGGGGAAGTTCCAAGAAAAATGCTTCTCCAGACCACAGACACGGGGGGCAGAAAGCCGAGGGTTGGTACCAGAGCTTCGCTAAGAACAGAGCAGCTTTGCTACTGTGTCACCCTTTCTTCTTTGGTGGGTTTTTCTTACAAGAACTAAATAATAAGTATGTACTGATTGAATAAAGCATGTACTTTTTACCCTTTTGCCAAATGATGATTTCACTAAAATTGCACACCCAACACTGATAGTATATGCGCACACATATACTCATACTTTAAGTACATGAGAACAAGAAGATTCTATGTAGTGAGCTGAATTGCTAAACAGAAATATTATGACATCTTGTTTAGCTGAGAAGGACCAAACTGTAACTTAGTCCTTTAACTTCAAAGCATGTGAATTAGATCCTTAGATTTAATATGAACAAGAGGGTAACTAATATTTAACTACTATCTTCCTATTAAAATGAACAGTCTACAAGCTTGAGGTTTTATTGTTTCAACATGGTCTTGTTCTGATAGCTGTACAGGGAATGAAATAAATAAAACAAATGCTCTTTGTCTTCTCGATTTCCTTTCTTGTTCAGCATTAATATGAGCCTCCACCGACCAGCGTGGGGAGGTCTTGGATACCTTCATATTGCTCGGCAGAAATGCCAACAAAGCACAGCAACCACGACCTCTCAAGGTCTTCCTGCTCTAAAGTTTACATATTTCTGGATAGAAGGAAGAGGTTAAAGGACAAGATTAAAAGAGAAAGATAAATAAATACACCTGTCCGGAAAACCTGATTAAATATTTAATCCACTGTTTAAAAAGGATAAATATCTCTTTCCCTTACTGCAATTTCCATCCTCTTTAGAAGCCCTAGGAACTTGTGAGTTTGTTTTTCAAATAAGAAATTTAAATTCAAACAATTACCAATTATTCATGTCAACAGTATGTGATGGTTTGCATAAATTATGCTCAAACTTCATTTTAACCTATAGCATCCATCAGATGTTTTATCAACTATTATAGGAGGCACAAGGAACTAAGTTATCAAGTCCTGAAAATAGTAAAATCAACAAAGAGGAGAACAAAAGAATCTGAAGGTTGCATTATCATGACTGTGAGTCCTGGAATAATTCATGTATTGTTTGATAAACATGAATATTTATAGTTGAGATAACAGGTACATAGGAATTCCAGGTTAGATACATTTTCAATGCTTATTCAGCTTTCATTAAAGAATAAACAGCATTTAAAAACACCATGAATTTAATCATTTTGTTCTCAAAATATCTTCATGTTTTCCCTTTAATTCTACCAAAGATACTAGGCTAGAGGACAAATATATCTATGTCAGCACAGGGATTATCTCAGAACACTAGAACCTTTTACAATGAGTAAAATGTCTATTCCAGTGCCTTCTATGGAGGTGCAGGCTGTGTTTGGGGAACAAGCTGCAAAGAGTACAGCATTCCAGTTACCTGGATCCAGGGAGAGCAGCTGTTAGGAAGAGACTGGTAAGACTACTGGAGGGAATTATGATCTTTGGGGATGCAGCTAGACCGGTGACCCACAAGGGGGAAGCAGAGAATAAACAACCCTACTACACTGGCTGCATCCCAACTCAAGTTCTACCTGTGCCTTTTATTGCCAAATGCAAGTAGAGGCCAGTGGGCAAGGAAGAAGAGTAAAGCAGTCCCCTAAGACCAGCTGCTGCCTGGTATAGCCAGCAGCGTAGGCAGTCAAAAGAGTTTTTTTAAAAAGTTATCAAGTACAAAGGCCCTCTGTGTATAACACTATATAATAGATCAGCAACTTCAATTAGGATGTAATTTGCTCATTCAACTAAAAGAAACAGTCGAAGTCAGTAGTAGTGCAATTATTCTAAGAAAGACTAAATTGACATTTTATATCCCAAACTAAACTTAAAATCTTTCTCTCAATATATTCCTTCCCTTCTGTTCCCAATGCTGCTAATGTGACCCCATCTATAGTAGAAAGTTTATAAAAGAAGTAAGTTCACAGCTGCCGTGAAAAGTCCTTGGAGGCGTATCCAGCTCACATCAGGGAAGGTGAGAGAGGCATCACAGGAGAAGCCACAGGAGGGGAAAGCGGGAAAGAAACTCTCTGGGGCCAGACGGTGGCACATCCGGGAACTCTGTGAGGGCTAGAGAGCCAGATGGTGGCATATCCGGGAACTCTATGCGGGGTGGAACTCTGACAGTAAAGGGGCGGAGGCGAGTTGAGACACCATAGGGCAGAGTTAACAGTGCAGGAGGAGCTGGGCCATGAAGTGGCCTTTTCTAAAATATGTCAAAATATAGAAAGAATTTCAGTGCTCTTATTTGGCTTTAGAACTATTAGTTGGCATGAGAAGGGAATGGGGCCAGAGGCAAGGAGGTGTTTAGAAGATATACAAGGATACAGGTCAGAGAAAAGGGACACAGTAACATCACTGGGCTAGTGCGGATAGATAGAAGGTGTGTGTGAGGCTTCTGAGAGGTGCTAAAGAAGAGTAGGAATGAAACAGGGAAACTGGCTAGACTGGAACAGCTAACAGCTGTGCGGTAAGGGGGAACACTGCGGACTTCTGACCTAAGACAAGCCTTTCCTTACACCACCACAACTATACAGATGCGGCCACTTCCCAGCAGCTAGAGGATCAACACTTCCTTCCATCACTACACTGCACTATGGTGTCATGTGCTTTTCCCAGGCTATTTCGTGAATACACAATCTATGGCTATTACTATTATCTGGATGTTTGTGTCTCTCTAAAGCGACCATGTTGCAGTCTAATCTCCAGGTGTTGTTAGGAGATGAGGACTCAGGCTGAGAGGAGGTCTTAAGGGTAGAGCCCTTGTGGATGGAATTTAGTGTCTTTCCAGAAGAGGCTTGAGAGGGACTTTGTCCCTTCCCACATGCAGACACACAGAAGGTACCATTCGTAAAGAAGGGACCCTCTCCAAATGACAAATTTGCTTCTGTCTTGCTCTTGAACTTCCTAGTCTTCTTAATATTAGATTTTTATTGTTTATAAACTATCAACACTTAGTTATAGCAGCCTGGAGTATGACACCCATACATGCAAATTTTAATTGTCTGTTTTTTATATTTTAAGCTTCTGGTAAAGTGTTTGTCATCAATGGTACACAAATTATTTGATAATCACTGATCAAGTAACTAATATTTAGTGTATGTGGGAGATGTCATTTTGCAAAAAACTACAGAAAAACATTTGAAAATACTGGAAAAACATGCAAGGCATTCATAAGGATACTATTACCTCTCTGGTGGATGTGTTGGATACTCATCTACAGGATAATTTTATACTAATATGGTAACTTGGTCAAATCCTAGGTTATGCAGAAATAATGCTTCTCATTAAGGCCAGAAATCTTTTGATGGGAACTTTCTCTCCTTACTAATAAAACAGTATATTTCCCTTATAAGCACAAGATATTGGCTGCTTTCATTTGCTCTGCTTTGGAATACTATCTCCAGACAACAGTTGTTTGAAGAAACAAGGAAGAGGGGCCGGGGAGTTAGCTCAGTGGTTCCGGCGCCTGTCTCGCAAGCGCAAAGGCCCGGGTTCGATTCCCCGGTAACCACATAACAATACTGGGTGTGGAGACCCACACCCAGCAGCAACCAGTACCACATAACACAGTGCCGGGCGTGGTGGCTCACGCCTATAATCCCAGCACTCGGGAGGCAGAGGCAGGAGGATTGTGATGTGAGTTGGAGGCTGAGCTCAGGGCCAGCCTGAACCACAAAGCGAGACCCTGTCTCAAAAAACCTAAAAAAAAAAAAAAAAGAAACAAGGAAGAGAAGGCCCATACACACATACTGGGTTCTGCAACACGGTAATATTCTTAAAACCAGAAATGATGTGCAAAAGATTAAAGAACCAGAGGAAATGTATTTTCATCTGTCCTGGTTAAATCTTCTTTGAAAATAGAGATAAGAGACAAAATGAAAAATCCATTCCTTGTAGAAAATGAGTCCTTCACCTATGGGTTGGTTTATTTTGAAAAGGAATTAGATTCTGAGCTACATCCCACACACCCAAAACAAAACCCAGTGGTCTCATCTCATCAAATATATTGCTATGGCTTAAGCAGAGAGACCAGTTAACGGGAAGCAGCCTAGCAAAGGGATGATCTAACTCAGACATCAATAATTCATTATGAGAAATAGGAGTAGTGGTATGAAATGCCAGCAGACTGTTTCGTTTACTGTAGGGAGGCCTCTTCTATTCTACGCCCACAACAATGAGAGCTAATGTGAAAGTAAGTAAAGCTGAGTTGGAGGATAGGTTTTTATGGTCTCCTCTTACAATGCTAAAGAAGTATCTTTAGCATAATTTATTTAAACATGACATCATCTGAGAATGTGCAAAAGCAACAAGAAAGGAATTTTCATAACTTTTTTGGTTCAGAAGTGTTTTCCTGGTGAGGCATGGGCCTATAATCCCAGCATTCAGAAGGCAGAGGCAGGAGGATCATCAGAAGATTGAGGCTAGCCTGGACTACATGGTGAGTTCAGCGTTAGCCTCAACTATAAAGCAATATCCTATCTCAAAAGACAAAACAAAACAAAGAAATAATAGAAAAAGTAACTTTCTTCACTCTAAAACTCTGGCATTAGAAATATAATCACAACAATCTCAGAGAAATGATTTGCATGAAGCTTGTCGATACAGCCTCTACTAGTACTGAAATCTTTTTAGCTTCTAACTAAGCTGTCAGTTCAACCCACTAATAATCTGTGCAATTTCATCATTATATCACAGCACTTAGAAAAAACCACTTGGGAAGCTCAGTAAGTACTTGTTGAATAGAAGAACAAAAGCAGCCAGTAAGAAAGAAATTTAAATATGCCTTGAAGCTCACAGATCAGGTTGTATAATGAGGCACTCTTCAAGCATTTCCTCATTGTCCTTGTTCTGATGATGATCCGAAATCCTACTATTATTTACTATTATTTCAGGTTCCAGAAGGGAGTGGGGAAAATTCAGACAGATCTGAATAAGCCATGGCTTCCCCGTCAGAGAAGCAGGAGAATCTAAACCTAGAAATAAACGGATGTCCAAGTCTCAGTTTAGTTTTGGGATGTTTATATGTACACATACTTTGAGCTAATTATCATTTCAACTGACTGCTAAGAATTAGGTATCTGAATAGAACACGTATTTTACAATAGCAACTATAATTATCCATCACCTATTATATAGTCAGTGTGGTATGCTTTATGCATTTCATTCTTCAGGGGTAAATATTATTCCATTCTAGACATTTTTTAAAAACAATGTATAAAAGCTCAGAATAGTTGGACACAAAAAACATAAAGTTACAAGGAGAGCCAGGGTAAATGTCAACTCAATCCACAAATTCACTCTTGTTTCCTGACACTAGGAGACAAATGTCCAAACAGAATTATCTATGTATGCAACCACACTTAATAAAGATGGATCGAAGATTCACATTTACTTGGTGATCTAATGAGGGGAGAAGTATCTCTAGCATAAATGCGAGAAAAACATGCTCTTGATCAGGAAGAGAAAACTGATCAGGCATTAGTACTGAGAAGCACTGAAGTGGCATCGGATACCCAGGGAACTGCTGACTTCCATGAAGCAGAGGTCCAGAGTGCTGGCACCGAACCTCAAAGGGGCCATATTTCACCATCAGATCTATAAAACTGAGGCACACATCTTAAAGAGTGCTGGTATCTTCAACATTCACACTCACACCACACTCTAGCAGCCACAGTGCAGAGGAGGTCAAAAGAGGACATGCTAGACCAATTTGACAGCCCAGATTTTTCTCAGGGAGGAGCCCAGTTTAAAAGGAATTCTCACAAAGAACATGGCTTTAAAAGGAAAGTCTGTAAAAAGCCATCAAAACCAACACTCACACAGACATCACAGTTAGTAGTGTGAGATCAGACACAACCCTGGAGAGCTGTCACATCACTACTGAGTTTCATTGCAAAAGCTACCACTTGTTTTATGGCTCAAGTATCTGTGGAGCTTTAACACAGGGGTCCTTGGTGTCTATTCTACTTAAAGCCACACTTGTTCCTCCACGGGTGTTAACATGACCTCTTCTTTCCCATAGTTTAAATGTTTCTTTTTTTCTCTGCAAATATTACTGTGATAAATTTAGGGAACAAGTATAAAACTGTCAGTTTTGATGGTAGACTTGTTTTTAAAGCATGAATTTCCTCCAAAACAATGTAACAGGAAATATTTTGAGTATATGTGATCCTGGCATTTGATTACATGCAATCTGTCCTAGAAACTCTACATGAATGCAAAAAGCACACCAAGGTGAAATGAACTATGTGGGGGCACACGAAACACATAAAGCTACACACTGCAGGGGCACAGGGCTCCACATATAGGCATATTTTGTAGGGCAACTTCTCCTCGATCACAGACAACCCTTCTTCCATCTCGCAGTCACAGATTCACAGCCCCCCTTCCAACAAATTTGGGAACTCTCCACTCCATTTAGCTAGCATACATGGTGGCAGACCTGTGAATAGAAGTAGATATTATGGGTACACCCTTTCTCAAATGCACTTAGCTTTTCTTCCAGGGTAGGGCACTACCTTTATTGTAGTTTGTACATATATCTTTACTTAATATATATCAAATAAGGCTATTATTGTATTAAACCCCCATCTTGCATATGTGTGTCACCAACCAAACTTTTAGTGTCAGCCTCTGCCTCAGTTTTCTCATTCATGTTGAGGGTTCTTCAGAGTGCTCCTATTTGCAGAAATGAGTATGTTGCATAATAGCAAAATGAAACAAATGCTGACATTTACCAATTATGTTTCTGTTTGAAAGACAGCTGTTCCTCAGAAAAAGGGCTCCTATCTAGAATATATAAAGAGCTCAAAAAAATCAGCCCACCCAAATTTAATGATCCAATTTAAAAATGGACATCTGAAATGAACAGATATTTTTTCAGAGGAAGAAGTAAGAGCAGCTAAGAAGCATATGAAGAAATGCTCAACATCATTAGTCATTCGACAGATGCAGATGAAAACAACATTGAGATTTCATCTCACTCCACATAGAATGGCTGCCATTTCAGATTCAGCCAACGGCAAATGTTGGCGAGGCTGTGGAGAAGAAGGAACCCTTCTCCACTGTTGGTGGGACTGTAGACTCGTACAACCCTGTGGAGATCAGTTTGGAGATTCCTCAAAAAGCTAGGATCGGAGGTCCCATTTGACCTGGCCATTGCCCTGCTAGGTATATACACACAAGAATTAAAAGACTCATATCACAGTGACATATGTGCACCCATGTTTATAGCAGCCTAATTTGTGATTGCTACATCTTGGAAACAACCCAAGTGTCTATCAACTGGAGACTGGATAAAAAAGCTGGTTCTTCTATAGAATGGAGTATTACTCTGCCATAAAAAATGATAAGTTTGAATCATTTATACATAAATGGACATACCTTGAGGATATCCTCATAAGTGAAATAAATAGGGCACAGATAGGTACATATCACATCTTTTCTCTGGTATGAGAAAATAAAGATGTAAATGAGTCCTAGAATTGTATGTTATATATTGTGAAACAGAATAATGCTCAGTGTAAAATAGGGTGAAGGAGGAAAAATGATGAGATTGTAACAAAAAAGTAAGGAAATAAACAAACAAACAGAAAAAAGACTACTTCTTAAGAGAAATACATTGAGATTCACAGAACAATAGAGAGGAAAGTACAGAGATTTCCCAAATTCCCTTTGCCTCCACACAGACACTTCCAATGATGCTTTTCTAAGCACTGAATGAGTGAAGTCTCTTCTTTGTTCCCTTTCTCTTTTTGCAAGGAAGTTCTGTAAAAATTAGTCAATCTGTGTATGAAAACTTTCACCACAGAATTTTATCTGGCATATTTACTTGGTTGTCAGTATTGATAAAGATCATCAAACATCTTTGTGGATGGTTAGAGTAAAGACAACTCCATGGACAGTTACATCTTCTAGGTCACATGATTTTAGACTTATTAATTTAATAAAAACAGTAGCTGAGTTTTCCATTAAAGAAAAAAAAAAAGCAGACTGCAATTTGCATGTAATAAATAGGCCTAGCATTGTGTTTGCTATGATTGCAACTTAAAATATCTAAGTAAAAATTCATATGAAAGTATCTAAATCTGCAGCTGCAAAAACAGGAAAAAAGCGCCGGGGAGTTAGCTCAGTGGTTCCGGTGCCTGTCTTGCAAGCGCAAGGACCCAGGTTTGATCCCCCGGTAACCATATACCATACTGGGTGTAGAGACTCACGCCCAGCACCAACCAGTACCACATACCACAGTGCCGGGCATGGTGGCTCACGCCTGTAATCCCAGCACTTGGGAGGCAGAGGCAAGAGGATCGCTGTGATGTGAGTTTGAGGCTGAGCTCTCAGGGCCAGCCTGAACTACAGAGCGAGACCCTGTCTCAAAAAACCTAAAAAAAAAAAAAAAGAACAGGAAAAATGTTTATGATATAATATCAAAAATAGCTACCAATCATTTTAAGAATGTAGGTCATCGTAAGTAATAGAAGACAATCGCACTTACTGGGAAATGTTAAAATAATCTATGGTACCAAATGGATGTGCATTTTCATTTACAATCACTAAAAACTTCACTCATTGCAGAGTGAAACTATGCTGCTTCACTGGGGAAGGGGAGAAGAAAGGTAAGGCCCTCCAAAAAACACCAAGAATTCTAAGGTGTTTCATGTGTATTAGTGAAAAAGTCAGTTACTTACAGAAAGAATAAAAGAGAAATAAAATAAGAAAGCCCTTGGCCTGACCTCAGATGAAGCATCAATACAATTTGTTCAGTGTAATGGTATAAAGTAACTCTCCTGAAGTTACTTTGACCTTCCCCTTTAGCACTTTTATCTCAGAACAAATAATTCAGTTACTCTGCTGAGGATAATGTCCCAAACTCCA